>BOPP01000001.1:26042756-26093644 GCA_017312745.1 Gryllus bimaculatus | reverse complement strand
CTAGTATGACGGTATGAGAGGATTGTAAAGAGATAGGAAGAGATGAGATAAGAGGATGAAGAAAAAGAGAAATATGATACCGACGAATGAGATCAGGTAGATAGATAGATGAAGACAGAAGAGAGATAGATAGAGAGAGATTAGATAGATTTTATCGAAGAGAGAAGCACTCTAGATAGATGAGGAGCCCTAGATAGAGAGAGAAAAGACCATTTTTATAGATTTGATTTTCCTTTCTTGTAGTAGAACAGTCCAGACTTCCTTCCTCATTATTTGTTATCGGAGTAGCTGTTAATTGTGAGTCCGCAGTTCGTCCCTCTCTATGTTGTGTAGATTTTACCTTCTCTTTCTGTCATCATTGTGTATATAATTGTATTATTCAATTATAGATTAAATCACCGATTCCAAATTATTTTTGACGGAAGATCTGCCTAAATAGATCGGCCTAATTCTTGAAGCTAAGTATTTGGAGAAAGCGAAGACATACGACTCGATACTCTGATTCTCGTCGACAACGAAAAGTAACCCGAATAGTATACTATTTGACTTTCATGCTAGTGAAAGGACGCGTGAGAAGCAAATTTGCGGCTGTACAGCCAGCTGAATGAGAACAAGTATTCTTTTCACGGAAGAGGCAGGTCTCTTGACTGGCCTCCCGAGTCTTCTCGCCTCAGCGGTAAAATAAGTTGGCAAATGTCACATTTCAGATGTCAATTTCAAATTGGCCTCTAGAAACTCATGGTCCGTCCCGTTGCTGAATAAATCATTTGTTCTTCTCCTGTCTTTAATAAAAACATGTTTCTTTTCCTACGTAAATGTTAAAAGTGTTTGATCTATTATTAAATAGTTTAAATAATTTGGATTAAACTGTTTAGTTGTTCGTATGTCTAGTTTGACAGTTCATTTGCCTCGATTGTAGTTCACTATCGTTTGCGATACCTTAACATAACCGATTCTACCCCGCGCTCTGTGTGTGCGAGAAACTTGCCTTTACGTTTTTGATATTTAAGAAGTCCAACTTTATCATAGGCTGTCGAAAATGCCAATGCAACGTAGCGAGCGAGCTACTAAGCGTGCAAACTTGTAACTCTTATATTATTCCAGATTGACTGAGACGGATAGTTAATAACATTCGCCATGTGTGTGGCCGAATAACGTCGACTCTGGAGGGGGTGAAATGAAGGCAGAGCGTCCGTCCTGGCCAACGAAAGGCGCGAGTCTTCCGCAGCTCCTGGGCGCAGGGCCTCGGCTTTGGTGCTTGGAATCGAGCGTTCTGTTCGATGCTGCGCGATCCGAAGCTGGATTCGATCTTTCTGCCTCCACTCAGTGGCAGTTGGGGAAGCTGGCGAACCATTCGTCCTTATTGCAGAGGCGATTTAGTCAGTCGTACATCTACAGAATTCTGGTCGTCTTAGAGGACAAGTTGAATTTGCCTTGTGCAATTAGTGACATCGTTCCCGCATCAGATCCATTACGGCATTAGGTTTTTGGGATGGAAATGATTCCTACAACACTTCCTGGGTCTGGCCATCATGGTCAAAAAACATAACAGGTTGGTTTCAACGACGTATCATTTGGCGCAACGTCCAATTCGGCTGCAAAACAACTTCATGCTCACCTTGGAAAGGTATTATATTCATAATAGTTTCTGATAACATTTCAAATTTTGTGTTCGTATCAGAAAATAAGCTGTAAGCAAGAAGGCCTTAAATAATTTGCAGAACAGGACACTTAGAGTTTATCATTTTACTTTTCTTGGGATTGTGCCTCTTCTTTCTTATCTACTTAGTATTTCAGTTTATCTACTTTGTTTCTGTTCTTATATTATTTGTATTTATTTTGTGGATTAATCAGATTGTGCTGAAATTGATGGCGTTGTGTTCATCTGTAACGTTCTACAGTGAAGTGAACCATTATCTCATGAACATACAATCTTTTCTTCTATCACATTACAAAGATTTAAGTCAAATGTATTCATAATTATGTCTATTGGTATCGGTAATTGCCATGCGATTTCTTATGCTTCATTTATTTTCTGCTCCGTATTTAGGCTGTTACAAAACATTTCTTGCCGTGTTGAACACGCTTTCTCTCTTTCTCTATCTCTTTCTCTCTTTCTCTATCTCTTTCTCTCTTTCTCTATCTCTTTCTCTATCTCTTTCTCTCTTTCTCTCTTTCTCTCTCTATCTCTCTCAGGTAAGACTCGTTTAGGCAAAGTTGGTAGAATCCCCCTGTTGTGTTTCAATCTTGCTCCCCTAAAGACCTTGTGCCACTTGAGGGATAATCTGATTAAAATACAAAGTAAACCAAGAGAGTTAAAGATGCTGAGAGAGAGAACATTGTTTCATTGTTCAGAGTAAATACCCACTAAATGTTAGTTTTTATTTGCTTCATTTTTGGTGTTAAACGTTTGGTCCTTTCGACCACCCACTCATTCCATCTTTCCATCTCTCCAACCTCCCCTTCTTTGCGCGTTCCCCGAGCATTTCGTCCCATCGATCTTCACAAATTTCCTTTTCATTACGCCGGGAAGGGGTCCTCTCCTTTTTCGGATTCCGGCGTGGCTCTTGGAACCATGTCAGCCACTTCTAAGGTATATTTTCCGACAAAGTACCCCATAGTCTCATTTAGGCTGCGTACAGACGGTTAGGACAACACCAAAGTCTCAAACGGGAAGTAAGGGAATTTGTAAGGTGGTTCAGTGTGGGTGGGGGAGGTTTATCACACCAAAATACACTGTGGTTATACCTTACGCAGTATTGGAATTCAGCCCGGATGTATTCGTTCTTGGGCTCAAAAGACGGTCGTCCCTGCAAGTTAGGGATGGAAGGGTACGGATTGGAAGGGTATGCATTGTAATTGGGAGATCTCTACCTTGCCACAATATACAAGCACACATCCATTTCCGAGGCGAGACTCGAACCCTTCAAGCCGAGACGGTCACGACGCTTTATGATGTCGGTGACGCAGGTCGGTTAGTAAATGTCATATGTGTAGCCAGTCTTACATTTAAGTCAGTTCTTTAACCTCTTGAGATTTCAATTCAAATTGTTGTACCAATCACTTCGTATTTAATTACACTTTTGGATACTTCTTTGATTTGCCTCATAAACAGCTCCCGTGTTCATGGGCACGCACGTAATTCACAATTTCATATTCTAATGATTTTCTTCACCTTCTGCTGCTGAGGATTTTTGCTCTTCTTCTGACATTATTATTATTATTATCCTGCATTATACTCCCTTTATGCGTCTTAAACACTTTTATATTTTACTTTTTCTTTTATAACTTCTATTTCTTCTAAAGTATTCATCTTTTCATTTTCTGCCATATCTTGTATTCCTTCTTACACTCCAACATTTACCGGCTTAGGTGGATCAGAGCATTAATCATGTCACGGCAGTTCCTCTGACAGGGAGGTCCTAGGGTTCGAGCCCCGACTGTGGCAGGAGTTTCGATACTAGCCATATAGCCATATAGCAGTCCGCTGTTCTTATCATTAGTTTATCGTTAATTTCCTTGTTTTATTTAATCAACACCAGGTGAATACCGGAGTAGTACCCTAACAAAAGGGCTTCAGACCGCACGCGATCTTTCCTTCCTCTTTCTTGTCCTACCTTCACACCTTCCTTACACACATACATACACTATACTACCACATGTCGGGGGCTCAGAATTTGTCTGGGATGGGGCAGTGCCCCGCTGGTCGGAGATACTGGTTGGGAAAACCGCAACGTGTAGATCAGCGCCAGAACTCACCATCTAGCAAGGGATGATTCTCGCCATCTCTGGTGCCAAAACCACGCACAACAATTACGGGACTAATGACCACTAGTCGTTACCGAGCTCGAAAACACTTATCAAACACTGCCTCTTTTTCGTGTCGTTCCGTCTTCCGGCCGAGCGGCCGGGCCGAGCTCCGTTTCCGGTGCACCCCCGGAAGCACGCGCAGCTGTCCGTCGCGTCGCCAGAGCGCGCGGCGCGGAAGGCGGGCGCGAATCGATGGCCCAGTGGCCCAGTGGCGCAGGCGGGGAGGCATCCTGGGCCATGGAGGCGCCAATCCGGTGCCATGAAAGCGGCGGGTGTGCAATGAACGGAAAGATAAGAAAAGTAAAGGAGTGGACCAATCCCACTTATACGAACTTTACTTGGATGTCCGGAGGCGCCGCGAACTAGGCACAGATGTTAACGTTTCGGCCACTATTCTGCGACCTTCTTCAGGGCGAAATGCATGCAGGCTACGCATTTTGTTCTGAGGAAGTTGACGGAAGCGTATTGACTCGGGCTGCGCAAGTCTACGCGTTCATTTTACATTCTTACATACATACACAGTTATTGTACTACCACATAAATACACATACGTAAATACATGCGTATATACATACGCATGTGCATACTCACATGCGTAACCCCGATATGAGCGAACGCCTGTGTACATATTTCTGTTAAAATCTTGCAGTTGTCATGGGTTGCATTGGTGGTCGCAATTTCGTCTTAAAAATCCTTAAGTCACTTTTTTACTCTAGTTTTAAATAAAAAGATTGGGAATGAAATAAGTTTTGCCTTGCAAAAAGTAAATTCAATGCTCAATCCTCTTTAGAAAAAGCCCTTTTTACTCAAGGATAATAATAAAACTCATCTACATTAATTTATGTAGCTCATGAAGAGATTCCTCTTACGCAGTGATTCAGCATGTGCAGCACGATCTGCAGTAAACTGAGAAGAACGCGTTTTTTTTAACAGCTCGCGATTCAGAGAAGAGAGCAGGCCGCTGTAAAACCTCGTAATTAATCAAATGACCCTTGAGGTTATAGCTTCTCAGATGTCAATCTCTCAAGAACGCTTCAATGCTATAGTGAACTAAATTATCCGAAGCGCAGCTTGCTGAGACCCCAGCATATAGTTATGGTACATGCAGTAGGGATAATATTATTAGACGTTATTTGTCCTCCGTGAAGTTGTCTTTTCATGTCATTGTTAGAGCTCTAACGCCGGCACATTTCTATTTCAAGTTGATGTCATTGGCCATTTGCAGGGTCTTCCTTAACCAGATATCTCCCGCCAGCGTGGCACCACTCAGTCAAGACAAACTCTAAACTCCTGATTTGTATCCCGGCATGCGTGGTAGTGTAGTCCATGCAAGTGCGTTTACAAGTAAGGAGTGAGGTAAAGAATATGGGTTGTGATTAAGCATTTGAACAAACATTTTATACACTCTTGTTCGTCATCGGATGTTTTTGTTTGGTGCGAGTAAGTATGGACATCTATTGCCAATGTAAAGTTCACTACTTGAATGTGTAATTGCGAGATGGAGATTCGAAATCAAATTAAAAATTTCTCACACGTTATTTGGAACTAATTTTTTATCTCTAAACAATGAAGCAGGTCAATCATATAGTAATAAACAAAAAAGTGTACATATTAACGAGTTAAATTCTGCATATTTTCGTGGATGATCTGACCGAACTGATTCCTCAGCAACGCGGCCTAGATCCAATCTCCGTTTCCCGCAGCAGGCAGTTACTTTCCGCTCCGTCTGGCCTTGCGCTGTCATTGGTACGGCGCAGGGGCGAGGCGGGGTGGGGCGGGGCGGGGCGGGGCTGGGCCTGGACTGGGCTGGCGTTGCGGGGCAGGGCGAAGTGAGACTGGCGCCAAGGGGAGTTGGCGCCAGTGAGCCAGAGCAGTTGGGCGGGGCGGGGCCAATTGGCCCGGCACGGTGTGCCGAGAGTAGCCAGTGCGGGCCCACCCGCGCAGAGCGAGAGCACAAGAGAGCCTGGAGGGCCGGCAGTTAGGCATGCAGGCCGGATCGCGCGGCCGGCGGCGCGGGCGGGCAGGAGCAGCAACGGGAATTCGCCGGGGAGAGCATGGCGGGCGGAGCTGAGCCAAGTGTGGCTGCGAGCAGGGTGGGAGGTGGGCGAAGATCGAGAGGCCAGGCGCCCCGCAGGCGGTTCCTGGGCGGCGGGCGGGGGCGAGCATACGGTCCGCCCGCATCGCCCCAGTCGTTCACTGGCGTTTACGGCGGCGGCACGCCCCCTGCCGTGTTTACACCACGCCGTCCCCCCCGGCCACCGGGATGCCGCTAAGGACAAGTGACACCCCGCTAGCAACGGCGCGCTCGACTGACCAACGCAAACAATCAGGGGACGACGGCAGCAGGGAGTCACGGCGATGAGATCTAACCTCGAAGGGGTCTACATTCAAAGTTCTAGTCTTCCCATTTATTTCCTCAATAAAAATCAATTTATATTACAATCAGTTTAATATGAAGTAATTGAATACGTAAATTAGTATGTACAAATAATTAATATTTGTATCTTCAATGTACTGATAAATACATTCGTAATGAAGCCATTGAAGTTTCTGTAAATTAATTTTACCCGAGTGTAAATTAGTAATAGACAATTAGCTAGTTTGCTTATTATTTTTTTATTTATCTTCCCCCTTTCCTCTGATATTATTGATATTATCATCAATTAACCCTACGACCAAAGATGTTAGGAGTCGGGTAAAATAAAATCTATTCCAGGTTGCAAGGAGATTGAAGAAGTAGACTGAGTGAGTATTGGTCCACAATAATTTGCGCAAAATGTATGTATTCTTCCCAATAACGAGTCTTACATTTCCTACTCTTTTGAATAACCTCAGTCTCTGGATACGTTCTTTTGAAAATTTTGTGGAACAAATCCCAGAACTCTCGGAGATCTAAACTTGTTAGAGCCCTGTTATTTTTATATCCCAAACCAAACTGAACTCTGTTTGCTAACTTTAAAAAAGTGTTCTGCTTCGTTGGTTACGATGATCTAAACGCATGGTACTACAATAACATCTGCAAGTAGATACGATTTTTCTTCAAATCCTAGATCACAATATTCTGAGTGGATCATTCTTGCCCCTAAACCTGATAATTTAGGCCTCAAATTTGGCAGCTCCGTTTTTCGCCGAATTCTCTGTATTTACGCAAATTAAAAACGTTTAATTGTTAGGCATCATCCTCCCTCTGTAATATTGAAGACAGATTTAGTGCCGATATTCATTAAAACCTCTGAATGTTTGAAAATTACAGATGTTCAGCTTTCATTTTAAAACGTCAGGAACATCGGTTAACGAAACAATTTGGCGTAGCAGTTAGGTGAAGTGCTTAGTGATAAAAGCGAAGTACATTTTGAATCATTGCGAGGACAAACACTATGTGTTGTAAATACGTTTTCGGGTTCAAGTAGTATTATACGTTTACTTTACAAATAATTTGGAAATCTAAGTTGTAACATCATTTTTTATTACTTTCGATTACTATGATAGTAATAAAGAGTATACATTGTATTGCTAGGACAAAAAACAGACACAAATATTTTTTTTCGATTTTGCTCCATCCTCTTTTCAGCAGCTATCTATTGGAGCTTAAAAGGCATTTTTCACGTTTTCCCCCAGGATTCCTTGCAGTAGAATTGAAATTCGATTTGAAGATTATTATATAAGGGTAAAACCTGGTCATACATGTATATTTTCATTAAACAAACTGGAGCAGCTTTTAAGAAAATGTCGTTTGTGCGTATCTAGTAACTCGCAATAAGAAGCTCATTACCACCCAAAACTATCGAGTTTTCGAGAAACTTCATTGGAAATCATTTCAAGCACTTCTACTCACAAATAAAATAAGGTATAAAACGCTCGTAATGTATGACGAGAGAAATATTCTTTAAAAAGTGCGTAATTTTAAAAAATCCGAAGAATAAATAAAAATGGCGCTAATGGCATATTATTCAGTTTTTATTTATTTGTTTGTTTATTTAATGTCGTGTCAACTACAAAGGTTATTAGCGACATCTACACAATAAAATTATTTTTGTACATGGTGTATTACGACACGGAGGGCATTTATATCACAGTATTAGCCAGTTTATACATTTTTCATATATATAACTGTACAAGTTTATGTCCTTCAAAAAATTGAGAAACATACTGCATTGTTCTATGTCCTTTGGTACTTTTGTCATGTCGTTATTGACACCATGTCTCGTCCGGTCAACCTCAAACCTGGGGTAAAGAAATGGGCATGTGTGACCTATTCTGCATTTAGTTAACACAACATGGTCCGCTCTGCAGAAGGATGTGGCTGGATTATAATCATCGTATTGACATATACTTCTTAATTTGTAGAGAGAGAGATATTGTTCCATGCCTGTCTGTCTAATTCTTGTAGTTTTCCCTGTTGAAGGCGTGATAGTCCTGTAGTATAATGAGAAGGTTGCTTCTTTCATCAAGTTGCGACACATCTTTTGCAGATCTATCTGCCAGTTAATTCTCGATGATAACCATATGAGCCGGGATCCATCCAAAAGATATCTCCTTACCTTTAATGTTAGAGTTCCTTATCATACTGACAATGTCTAAGGCTAACGGATTTTCAAAGTAAAAGGCATTTCCAATAGCCGACAGAGCCAATTTGGAGAGTGTTACTATTAGAAATTTGCGTTCACCGTCTTGTAGAATGTAGTCTAGTGCGATGATGGCGTATAACTCGCTGGACAAAACTGAGTACTTGACGAGCAGTTTGCTTGAGATTACTTTTGTTGGCGTTACAGCGACACATTCCTTTGTTGTGATTCTGATATTTGGAAATTTCTTCTCCTATTCTGGCTCTTATCTCTTGACTGTGAGTTTTTGCCTGTTATTCAGTGCATTCATCACTATGTTAATAAAATGTCAGAAAAATTGGAAGCCATTTGTGAGAAAATAGCGTCGGAGCGTGCCTTAAAATGTGTAGTTTTGAACTTATTTTACAGAAAAATGTTGAGTTTTGGAGACACTTTACAAGACATTACTTGATTACAAGTGCTTCAATTAAAGTGGAGTAGTTGCTAAACCTATGTATTTGCTTTCGAATCCCAGCACATAAAAAACGTTTTTTTCTGCTAGGAAACATTTCTGTCATTTCAAGTAGTTTTATATTACCTAAGCGTTATAAACAATGCGTGAAAATATGGGATGTATCACCACATCACCACTACGTTCATTCTACGCGAGAACATTATCAAACTGAGCAGATAATAAGAGATTTAGGAATTGTCGTAGTTTGAACAGGTAATTCATAGACAATCATGGAATTGTTTTCACGCTCTCATCTATTACATCACCAAGTAGTCATTTGGTTAGTTTGTGGAAAATTATTGCAATGTCTTTTACGTGAATATGTGTCACAATTATATACAGAAGTATTAAGAAGAGTCGTCAGTGATTATTACGGACAAAGGAGATTTCCGATGCAATTTTACATGGTATAGAAAGTAACGGATATCACTCCAATGTTGCAAAACTATTTTTTACCATTAGTATTTTTCATAATATGATTCAAAACTAATTATTTTAACATCAGTTTTTTTATCCTCTGTAAAAGAAAAATAAATTTTAAACGTTTCAATCTAAAATATGCAAAACACAGCGATATGAAAAAAAGGTGTTGGAAGGAGAGAAGACATTCTCTGCCCCGTTATGCAAAGGGAGGATCGGCGTTTGTATCGGCTGGGGCGAGGCTATTCAATGGGGAGCTTCGTTACGACTTAACGTTTGAAATTGAGGGTCGCGATTGCATAATCATGTCTCAAATGATCATACGTATAACGCCAATTCGCCCTATGTTTAAATCGTCAATAAGAGTAAACCGCAAATGCTTCCTGCATATGTAATTATCGTTCTTGGAATATCTCCCCAATTGTTTTCATTCGCTGTACGCATGAGACGAGAGACACAATAGTAACTCTAAAAGTTTATTAATGCCTACTGGTATTTTGCTTTCATTTCAGCTAAAATAGTTATAAATGTTGAATTATTGTTTAAATGCAATTTATTCTTCATTATTTAGTGAGTGAAATCGATTAGAATGTAGTATACAATTTTGATTACAAATCTAATTAAATTTAAAAAATAGACATACGTTTTTCAAATTGTTTATTATTATCATCTTGACAATTGTTGATTTATATCGTTAAACTTCTTACAAAGCTGATATTTCTTTAAATTTGTCTTTTAAAGAAGAATTCATGATTTAATTTTTTAAATATTTATTTCCAAAACTAGATTTCAAATAAATATTCAAATTCCCTTTCACGTGCAAAAGAAACATAAATGTATTATTTTTTCTCAACAAATATCTGAAAATTTCCCTTTTGTGGGTGAATCTTAATGAACTTAATGAATTCAAGGTCGTCTATCGATCGTTTCGACGACGTTAGATGCTGGGTAAGTGAAATGCTTTCGGTGGGATGAGATCAGTCATTTCTCATTCCTCGGAATTGAAGGGGAAAATATACTGCGTGGGTCCAGTCATTCGAATTGAAGACAATTTCCAGAAGGCCATGCTTGATGTGTTTAAAGATAATGTATATACCGGGGACAGCGACTAAGCAACAATCTCAAAATAGCACACCAGCCATAAATGTCAGACAAGTACGAATACGGAGACTGACAGGTTCTAGGTTCGAGTCGGGTCGTTACCGAAGTTTCAACTTTAGTGATGTGGGACGAGGCGAGTTACTTATCCCTCTTGGACAAGAATTCGAGTTCTAACTGAGGATTGTAGAGATGCCATAGTGGTCCCAATTTTCAAAGGAGTTTCACGTCAAAATGACGAAAATTATCGCCCAGTAAGTCGTACGTCTGTAGTGTGTAAGCAAATGGTATATTTGGTGGCAGAATACTTACGCGGAACTTGGAATAAGAATATTATCATTTACGAGGGGCAACACGGTTTCAGAAAAGGATATTTATGTGAGAGTCAGGTAGTCACTCAGTGAGGATATTGCTGATTCCCTCGATGAAGGTTCCATTGTTCACGCAATTATCGTAGACTTCATCAAAGTGTTCGACCTCGTTCCCTACAATAAATTAATCCAAAAAATTAGAAAGCTTAACATAGACAGACGAAATGATCTCTATATTCCAGAATATCTCAGCTCACGTACACAACGGTGCGAATTGGGTCAAACTTCTCTTCGAGAGCAGAAGTGACGTCCGGTGTGCCACAGGGAAGTGTCGTAGGCCCGTTGTTATTTATACCATATATCAATGAAATTTGGCAGGAAATTGAATTCAAAATACGACTTTTTACATTTGAGTGTATAATGTATCAGAAAATTACACACGTGATAGAGAAATATTCAGGCTGATTTAGATAGGCTAGAATCATGGGCTACCACAAATGAAATAAAATTAAATCCCAGTAAGTATAAGTTTATCAGATTCGCGCGTTCTAGAAAGGGAGATGACATCACAGATAAATTAGGAAATCAGTATATTCCGAGGGCTAAATGCTGTAAAAATTTAGTAATTGTACTAAATGAAGATCTGGGGTAGGCAGAACACGTAAATTATGTAGTAAAAAAGGCGTGGATGACATTACACTTCGTGATTAAAGTGCTTAGGAAAGTAAGTAGAAAGTCAAGGGAATTAGGGTGTACATCTCTAGTACCGCCGATATTGGAATATGGCTCCATATGTTGGAACCCATATCGTTTAGTTCCAATAAAATCTCTCGAAAAAGTACAAAAATATGCTGCAAAATTTGGTATGAAAGGACGCTAAAATTCTAAAATTCTATCTTGGGAACCTTTGAAAAAACGCAGAGAGAAATTGCGTCTTTGTGCATTATTCAAATCAGTACGAAGTGATCATCCGTGGGGGGAAGTGCGGGCAAGATTATTAAAACCCAAATACGTCGCGCGAACGGATCATAGTTCTAAACTTCGGCGAAGAAAACAGAAGTAGTTAAATTCTCACTTGTAAAAAAAAATACAAAATTGTAACGAATAGTCTGCATAAGTTCTGGAGACTTTCCCTCAGAATGTAAAAAAGTTTTAAATTAGATTAAATAAATTTTAATTGTTTTTAGAATATGTTAAGATTATTTTTTTAATAATAATTATTAGTTTATGTCAGCTTTAGCATGATAGGTTTAATATACTAATCTTGCTAAATTGTATTAAGTAATATATAAATATTGTAATGTTCCTTTGATTGTTTGTGTGGTGTATTTGTAGCAACTACTAAGAAAATGCCACCAACGGAAATATTCCATGTATTGCTAAGTAGCAAAATGAATATTCTATTCTATTTTATTCTTACTGCTTTCAAGGGTCGTTTCCTCCGCTCAATCCAACGTAGAAGCCGGAACTATACTTTAACATCGGGCTACGGAGCGCATGAGCTTCTTCTGCCCCACTCCTGTCCTTAGGGTGGGAAAATAGGCTGGTTTTCATACGGTCTAGTCCTGATGATCTATGAACTTTAGCGGGTACTGCGAGTTCGTGGATGACCCAGCTAGGATCAAATTGGTCTACAGACAATATAAAGGTTTAGTGTAATGTACGATAAAGGATATAATGATTGCTGTTACAAACAAAAGCTGGAGACTCACTTAGGGAGACTCGTGAGTGGAAGTCTGTAGTCTTAAGTTATACTAATGTAAGGTTTTATGTTAAATCATGATCACACAATCTCAATTGTTTATAAGAAAAAAATGAATCTTTTACGCAAAAAATTAACAATTATCGCTGAAATTTGAAGGTTACATTGGAAAGAGAGAAAGATGGAAGCATTAATTTTCTTGATATACCGGTTTTAAGACTTGGGAAAGTAACCTTCGCAAGTTGATACACCAAATCAATATAGTCTGGGATGTTTTCAAATTACAGATTCTGCCATCCAAAAATATGTAAATGTCTGTAGTGTTAAATTTGGTAGACAGGTCCATAAAAGTAACTAATCGCCAGTTATACAATGACAATTTAAAAATATTCCTTTGTTGAGTAATGTCTACGCACAGAGAGATAAGTGAAAAAGCGGTTAAAGAAACTAAACAAGGCTCAACAGGGAGGTAAATTCAAACAGCGAACAGAAAATGTGGGCAAAGCAGAGGAAAGGAAATTTCTACTATTTCCTTATATTCCAAAACTAAATAGCAAATTTAAAAAAATACCTTGTGAAAAAGGACTTGGAAATACAGTAATAAAAATAATGCACTTGTGAATCCCACCAAAGGGCAGTGACATCACCAATGGCAGAGGAGAAGGTTCCTTCGTTGTAAGAGTTGCAATTTGCAATATGTGAGCCCGACCGAGAGAAAACCGAAAGAGAGAATTAATGAGCGCAGAAGAAACGTCCCCGAAGAACCCGACCGACAAAACGCCATTTCCAAACAATAAAACCTTCAAATATAATTAATGATCCACGGATTCTAATAGTAGAGAGAAAGTACAAAGATAGAAAGATAAATTTTCAGATTAAAATTCTACAGAAAATGAATTTAATGGTATATGTGATTTTTGCAACTTCTCCAGGTAGGAATCAGCTGTTGACAGATTCATCCAATTGGGAGCTTGAATAACCAACCACAGTGACGTCACTGTGGTGACATTCAAGTTTCGATTGGATGAAACCGTCAACAGCTGATACCTGCCGGGGACAGAATTGAATAAATCGCAGTACAATATAAAAAACGTTCACCAATAATTACGGAAATATGAGAAATATATTTTAAAATCAAAGACAACTTCCATTGTAAAATTGAAAAATGCCACCATTTGAGGTGACATTCTCCTTAACCATTCCGTCAAGCGACCACATCACAGCTCGAAAACACTTTCACTCTAGCTCCCGTCCCTGAACGTCGTACTTCATGCAAGTGTCTGTGAGCTGACAAGACACGTTCGTAACGAAGGTGAGCTCTTTTTGTGAGCATTTCTTTTCTTAGATTGATAAGGAACAAAAAGATCTTTACAAAACGCAGCCTTGTCAATTTTTAAAATAATTTTATAATTTTAAAACCTTTTAAGAATATTTGACAAGGGGTAAACTCCTCCTCATGGGAGGTCAGCCAGAGCGCTGAATGACAGTAGCCAAAATATATTCTGTTTGATCGTACAATGTTTTATATTAACAAACAGTAAGTATACGAGTCAATATATCAACGGCTAGCCCTTGCATTGTACGTTAAAGCATTATACGTCCGTCACAACACGCCTACTGATGTCACAATTTAATCACACATTTCGAGGTTCTACACGATTCTGACCACCCACGCATACAACGAAGTGGGGGGAGGGTAAATGGAAAATCAAAATCTATGAAAATGTAAAAGAAGGTTCAAAAGAATATCGTTTCTGTAGAATTTTGCTTATAGACATATAACTCAGACACCACGTATGCTTTGCATGTATCACTACATGTTCGCCCACATATTCACCGCTATTTCCACCAAGTTCTTCATAATTTCTCTCGTGTTGTCCCAACGTGTATTACTCAGATTTCTCTCGCATGCATCTGCCCACGCACGTTTCCTTTATGTACCACAAATGTTTCTTCGCGTGTCTCTCACAATATCCCCTTCTCGTGTCCTCGCATGTTCGTCACAAGATCCCCTTCATGTGTCCTCACAAGATCCTATTCATGGGTCCTTGCATGTTCCTCACAAGATCCTCTTCACGTGTCCTCGCATGTTCCTCACAATATACCTACACGTGTTTTCGCATGTTCCTCACAAGATACCTTCATGTGTTCTCGCATTTCCCTATATGTTCCCCCTCACACGTTTCTGAACATGGTCCCTACAAGTTCCCGTACGTATATCTGAAAATTAAATTGCGTTTAAAAATGAAGTTTTTATTACAAAACATGTTATAAATGTTACCTCAGCTTCTAGGGAAGTACCGTCCCTCCCCAGAAGAGCTGCTCCCACCCCCTCAAAAAATGTAAAAGAAGTCTAATTTTTTTAAATTGCACAAGAAAGCACTTTTATATTCATTGATTTAAAAGTGAAAATAACTTTACATTTGAATACAACTTTCAATATTTCTGAAAACCTGTATTTCAGGACAAAGGGAACCTTTCAACGAATTGAACGTCAAAACATGTCTTACTTTGTAGATTATTGCATTAAAAACAATACTCATGTCCCTTTTAGGAACACGAAAATCTCATGATAAGGCTCTAGGAAAAGTCGTTGCCGAGTAATGCACACTGGTATATGATGTGCCGTTGTGTATTGCTTGTTGAATGCACGCCTTATTTCCCAAATATGTTATATTGTAGTCCATAAATATAGGAGTTCAAGGATATTTTTTATACTGGACCAAGAATTATATCCCTAAAGATAAGAATAATTTGAATGTGATTTTGTCTCGCTTGTTTCTTATAAACAGCTTTGTTTCTTCTCATGCCTTTAGAAAAGGAGTTTTGTTTTAGAAAGCTGCAACTTCATTTTCGCCCCGGCCAGGAATCAATGCCGGGACCGCCTTACAGAAAGATAGAACGACGACCATGAGCCACTGGAGGGTATTTGGCATAACGTGCATAGATTGGACTTTCCCCCATTGCTCATCACACACAGTTTTAACTCTTTTAGGTTAACTAAAAGAGTTAAAACTGTGTGTGATGAGCAATGGGGGAAAGTCCAATCTGTGCACGTTTTCTTGAGTTCTGGGATTCTTAAACCCTAACTATTCGTACTGCATATTAAATTGAATTATGAATACAGATAGCATTTTTGGCAAAAAATGATAATGAAATGTTATCTCCTTTAATAAATACTAATTGTAGCGGCAAATCAGCTCCAGATATAGACTTATCCTTTATCGTGGCCTTCCTGAAGGAATCGACTTACTTCCGCAAGAACATGGAGAACCATTATTTGAATAACTAAATTTCCCACTGAGCTATACAGAGAGAGGATAATCTCCGTAGTTCATCATGAATTTACACTTGAAATTTCCATTCATAGGGATTAATTTCTTATCGTGTAGTCACGAGTTTCATTACGTGGGTAAGAGGTACTGATTGTGTTAATTCAATATCGGGATAGTAATTGGAGCTTTCTTAAATTTACTATTGGGTGATCATTTTAATCTTTCAATGGTCGCGTGGATTACTGTTGTAATCCAGTCGTTAGTTTGCTGTTTATAGAGTTGATAAAATTGGGGTGTGGATTTTTCAGTACCGTTCGTACATATCTCCGTCTTATGATTGATTACGAAATAAGAGTGAAAGCTCGTAGCGATAACCTCCGGACGTAGCTTCTACTTCAATATTAGTTCGCGAGACCACTGGCACTAGAGTTCCTTCGCGAGGAAGTCGACGGGACCGGCTCGAAGCTCCCGAGTGGTTTCCGGATGTGTGTGAGGGCGCAGAGCATGCAAGGGAAAGGTTGAGGAAGGAAACGCCGCGGGCGGCGCATGGCTGACAAACTCTCTAGTAATGAGCTTTAGTTTGTTCGAAATTTATGGTAATTGAGGACAGTTTGTTAATTAAACAGGTAATTAAAACTTAATTTTCTTAATATGAGAATCGACAAAATACCAAGTTCTCTATTCTGTGAACTAGGTTCAGAGAAAGGACCGTCTCAACTGTCACGTCCTGAACGTCCGTCTGTGGGGGCAGCGCTAGGTTATGCTAGTTAACTTGCCGGATTTTCGGCAGGAAGCATATCTTTTAATATTACATTCTTCTGCTAAATAATAGATAAATAATTCATAAACACTTATTTTTAAAGTTAACCTCTGTACTCGTACATATGTAAGGGAAAACGATCAAAGGTTATTTTGTTTGTCATCTAGACTCATCCATAGTTATGGGGGTAAAGCGAATCCCCTGCATAGGGCAATATGAGTAACACTACTGCAGTGCACATTCTTCACTTCTGGGAAATAACCTTGAATATCAAAGATATTTTGCACATTATGGGTTATATTTCCAGTTCACTACACGTCAACTGCTCTAACCACTCTTAAGAAATAATTTGTTCTCAACAAATAACTTAATTGCTATAACAATACTCACATAGCCCCATCTTACATTACATACACCAACTCAAAATAACTGAGACATTCTACTGCTCATAGCAATCTTAACATATGTCATCCCATCCATTAATCATGTATCTGAGAACCTATCCAAACCACTCTATTCGACCTTACAAAGAGTTTCTCATTATGTATTCAGCCTTCTACCAACGTTCAAGAACAAATGACCACGTCACAACTTCATAATGAATTATCTCTTTGCGAATTAGATATTAATTATATTTGGTACCCAAAGGATTTACATACTGAACTCTAGAACTTTTGAGCTTATTTACGCTATAAAGGAACCAGTCCTCCGTCAAAAGGAAATAAATGCAATTTGAAGAGAAAAATATATGCCCAAATTGTATAGTCCACTAAAAGTTTTGCCAATGCTTTCGCAAGTTCAAAAGTATATATGACTGAATTTATGCCCGAAATCTTTACTATACTTCAAATAATTATTAACTCACCCGTGTCTTGATGAGAAACTTTCTTTCCGATATCGAGTAAGTACATTTTAGATGTCAATCTTTCTACTTACTTTGACTTGCCTTGTAGTAGGTTACACACAAAGTCTACAGCTACCTACTTCCATTGTAAACGAGCTTGGGTGAGTGTTTTAAAAGTCAAATACTGTTTGTTGGTAATACTCTACTCTTCGTATTAACATTTGTCTGGATTACAGGGCGGGTATGCTATTTTGAGACTGTCTATGTCATGTCGCCCGAGATTCACATTATTCTTAATTACATAAAGTGTAGCCCTCATGAAGATACAGCGCAGTGTATTTAAGTGCACGTGGGTACATATAAGATGTGTGTGTGTGAGGTGGGTGTAGGGTAACTGTGTCGCCAAGGATGAGGAATGAAAGATCGCGGCTGGTACCTGACCCATTTGTTAGATTGCTGCTCCGGCATTCATCTCTTATTGATCGGAGATACTACGGTGAACTAAGGATAATAACAGCAAGCCTATTCAATTTTCTTTCAGTCCACGGTTGAATTTTACCCAGGAATAGCAACTATTGAAAATGTGCCACAGTCTGGGCCCTCAATATTTAGACCTGCCGCTCAAGGACGGTACTACAACAGCGTGGTGGTCGCTGAGCAATGGCAGACAGTCATGTTTCTAAATTTTACTTCTTATCAGAGAAACGAAGAAACATGACAAGCGTTCACAACGCTCATGCGGAGAGCTTACGTATTCATAAATCAAGACGCCATCAATAGCCCATCGCGGATACGTGCCAAGCTCCGTAGCTGGCCACACTCTCAAGGGACGAAGCCCCGCACGCGTGCCCGTGCGCTGGACGGGCGTTCGGGCCGAGAGTAGTGCGTACGTGTGCGTACGCAACAACGCATATTTCACGCGTTAGCAGCAGCAGCAGTAGCCGGATCTGGCGCGGCGCCCAGCCACCGCGGGCGGCACAGGTGGCCGGCCCAGACTACTCGCGCGTCACTTGAGACCAGCAACAGCAGCAGCCTGGCTCTTTAGCAACGCGCGCCACACAGTTCAATCACAAACGTTGGTGCCAACTGCAGGGAATATATCGGCTTGTTTATAAGATATAGGGATTCGAGTCCTTCGAAACGTACTCCTAGTGACTAACTCTGCAAATTCTTTTAATTGCGAGAATATGCGATGAAATTCTTAGGAGAATAAATAAAACTAGAAATTGTATCGTAAATCTAAACAGAAGGTTTATAATGTAAAGGCCGTCTACGCAATAAGAAACCCAGTACACCCGACTAATTAAGAGATAATCTTATGAATTTCGGAGGTTGTTGGAATACCCACTATGAAATACCTAAACGAGTAAATAAAACAAGAGATTTTGTTGTAAATCTAAACAAATAAGATCATAATGATTGTAAAATGAGAAAAAAGGTCTTCGAAAGTAGTACATGTTTTACAGTTGACTGTACTGATGCAATAGTGGTTTTGTGTGAATCGACTATTTTTTTTTTCAGTCACAACGAGCCAATAAATCTCATAATTATATAGACAACTAAAAGAGAAATCTGAACTAATAGGTTTAGTAGGAAAGTTGTTTTTGAGAAAAACGGACTTCATGAAGAGAGAAGTTTGATATCTATTCCATTAAATTTGATATCTCTCAAATTTTCGAATGGTCTGGAAGGATCGTTTCTTACATTTTAAAAAAAGTATATTAGTGGACATTGTGTTATATTCATGTAAACATTTTTAACTTATTTATATGATGTAATGTTAATAAATACAATGTTTTGTATGAAAAATATATAGCAAGAACGCAGACATATATGAAATAAACTATTCGAATTTAAAAATGAAGTAAGAAATTTGATACTTTTAGCACGAATATGAAGGCATAGGATGTTAAGAGAATGCAGTAGTAAATGTTTCCAGCATCGGAATGTTTGATTTTGTCTTATTTTAATTTATACCGCAAACTCCCAAAAACTGTTATCGTACAACATGCTCTCAAAAAGCCGTCCTAAAACGGTGTTCAGGAGACTTTCTACACTAGTGCATTCCGGACTATTACTATCACCAGAGGTGCGCGGATGTATCTCCAATATATTGTGTGATAAAAAGTAAGCGGGAATCTCTCTCTCTGACTCACTCACTCACACACACACACACACACACACTCTGACTCACACACACACACACACACACACACTCTGACTCACACACACACACACACACACTCTCTCTCTGACTCACACACACACACACTCACTCTCTCTGTCTGTCTGACACACACACACTCTCTCTGACTCACACACACACACACACTCTCTGACTCACACACACACACACTCTCTCTGACACACACACACTCACTCTCTCTGTCTGTCTGACACACACACACTCACTCTCTCTGTCTGTCTGAACACACACACACTCACTCTCTCTGTCTGTCTGACAACACACACTCACTCTATCTGTCTGTTGACACACACACACTCACTCTCTCTGTCTGTCTGAACACACACACACTCACTCTCTCTGTTGTTGACCACATCACCTCTTCTGACTCTCTCACACACACACACACTCTCTCTCTCTGACTCTGAACACACACACTCTCTCTCTCTGTCTGTCTGACACACACACTCTCTCTGTCTTCTGACACACACTCTCTCTCTGTCTGTCTGACACACTCTCTCTCTGTCTGTCTGACACACACTCTCTCTCTGTCTGTCTGACACACACTCTCTTCTCTGTCTGTCTGACACACACTCTCTCTCTGTCTGTCTGACACACACTCCTCTCTCTGTCTGTCTGCACACACTCTCTCTCTCTTGTTCATTATCTCTTCTTCTGTCTGACACACACCCTCTCTCTGTCTGTCTGACACACACTCTCTCTCTGTCTTGTCTGTCTGACACACTCTCTCTCTGTCTGTCTGACACACACTCTCTCTCTGTCCTGTCTGTCTGACACACTCTCTCTCTGTCTGTCTGACACACTTCCTCTGTCTGTCTGTCTGACACACTCTCTCTTGCTTCTGTCTGACACACTCTCTCTGTCTGCCTGTCTGACACACTCTCTCTGTCTGTCTGTGTGACACACTCTCTCTGTCTGTCTGTCTGAACACACTCTCTCTGTCTGTCTGTCTGTCTGACACACTCTCTCTGTCTGTCTGTCTGTCTGACACACTCTCTCTGTCTGTCTGCTGTCTGACACACTCTCTCTGTCTGTCTGTCTGTCTGACACACTCTCTCTGTCTGTCTGTCTGTCTGACCACCTCTCTCTGTCTGTCTGTCTGTCTGACACACTCTCTCTGTCTGTCTGTCCCTGCTGACACCTCTCTCTGTCTCGTCTGTCTGACACACTCTCTCTGTCTGTCTGTCTGTCTGACACACTCTCTCTGTCTGTCTGTCCTGTCTGCACACTCTCTCTGTCTGTCTGTCTGTCTGACACACTCTCTCTGTCTGTCTGTCTGTCTGACAACACTCTCTGTCTGTCTGTCTGTCTGACACACTCTCTGTCTGTCTGTCTTCTGACACACTCTCTGTTGCCTGACCCTTTCTGTCTGTCTGTCTGTCTGACACACTCTCTCTGTCTGGTCTGTCTGTCTGACACTCTCTCTGTCTGTCTGTCTGTCTGACACACTCTCTTCTGTCTGTCTGTCTGTCGACACACCTCTCTTCTGTCTGTCTGTGACCACTCTCTCTCTGTCTGGAACACACTCCTCTCTGTCTGATTCTCGACTGACACTTCTTCTCTCTGTCTGACACACTCTCTTCTGTCTGACAACACTCTCTCTCTGTTGACACACTCTCTCTTGTCTTGACACACTCTGCTTCTCCTGTCCTGACAGCACTCTCTCTCTGTCTTGACACACTCTCTCTCTGTCTGACACATTCCTCTCTGCCTTCTCTTGTCTGACACCTCTCTCTCTGTCTGACACACTCTCTCTCTGTCTGACCAATACACTCTCTCTCTGTCTGAACACACTCTACTTGTCTCTGTCAGTCTTCTGTCTGTCTGTCTCTAACAATTCCCAAGAGCAACTATAGCCGAAAACATTAAAGCAATTATATAAGAACTGGTTACGTTACGTTGACGTAAGACTGATTTCAATTAGAGAGTTGATTCAAGCCTTTTTTCGCATGTTCCTGAAAATTTATTCCTCATTTATGAAAACATCGTATCAAAATGTTGCAAGCCTTTAGACATAAAATTCAGCCCTTCTCTTAACCTAGTCCGTTTTTAAGATTCATGCACCGTACGTTAGTTTTAATATTGTGGTCTGTTGTGTTACTTCATTAAGATGTAGCAAGGAAACGGTGGATATTACGCGGAATGGTAGTTAGCGTTTATCGAATGTCAAAACGGTGGGTTCAGCGCTTGGGGAGGGGGGTGCTAATGTTCCACACAGCAGCTCGTCCCCTGCCGCGTGCCCCAGCAAGGGAAGTTCAGGTACCCCGCGCTCACGCTTCTCCCTTGGCTCCAGTCTCGGAGGCTTCGAATGTACGCCGCCAGGCGTCAGCCGGCAAGGGTGGCGTCAGCGTTCTCCAGCCCGCCCGCGGAGACAACGCCTTACGGCGGTGCCGGTGCGATTATTGCGGCCAAGGGCGAGGGCGAGGGCGACAGCGACTGTCGCGTAAGGGCAGAAAGGAGCGGTGGCTGAGGCCGCGCCTGAGACGGGCCGGCCTGAGGCTGAACCGGGGCGGTGCTGGGGCTGAGCCTGGCGCGCCACGAGGCCTGGGCGCGGCGGGCGCGCGGCGATCGATGCCGCGGCGCGCCACCGCCCCCGCCACCCTCGCCCGCGCCCGCAGCTCCCGCCCGCGCGGGGCGAAGGGCTCGGGCGGCGGGCGCGAGGCGCACAGGCGGGGTCAGCGGCAGCGCTGCCGAAGGCGTCCCCGCGGCGCTGGGCCCGGCCCGCTCGGCGCGCCGCGCGCGCCCAGCTCCCACTGTTCGACCCCGCGGGGCGGGGCGGGGAAGGGGTAGGACCCGTAGTGACGTGGGATGAGGGTGGGGAGGGGCGAAGCGGGCGGGGCGGGTGGAACGGGCCGGGGCGGGGCGGGACGCGCACTGGGGTGGGGCACTCACCGTCCAGGCGCGCGCCCGTCCGCCGTGGGCAGCCCGTCAGAGCCCGTCAGCTGCGAAGCGATGGTGAAGCGCGCTCCGAAGGTTTCCGCGCCAGGGCATTCGCGCTCGAAGTCGCACGCTAATGGCCTCGCGAGGCGGTGCCGGTGGACGGCGGTGGCGGTGTGCGGCGGCGACGGCAGGCGGCGGCGGGCGACCTGCGGCGCCCCGGGGGTTAAGCTCCAGGCGCCTCGCCGCCGCCAGCACCAGACCAGCACACAGCAGAGCAAGCAGCGGCGGCGGCCGCGGAGGAGGCGGCGGCGCCATCGCCCGCGCGGCCTCCCTCACGCGCCGCACATCGTCCGTCGCACCTCACGCACCGCACTCGCACTTGCACTGTCACTCGCCACTGACCACTCGGCCGCTCTCGGGCGCTCGCCCTTGGCCCGGTGCCGGTCGCCGGCCGCCCGGAAGACGCGCCGCACTCCGCTCGGGGATCGCTCGCTCGGCTCCCTCGCTCGCTCCGAGCTCTCGGCGCCGCCACCGCCGCCGCCGCCGCCGGGAGCCCTCTTGGCAGATGAGCGCCGCGCGCGCCGCCAGTGGGAGGCTGCGAAAGCTCATCAGGACAACGTCGCCATCTGGGAACGGTGTGACCAAGCGCTGACAGGAGCGCACCGTGAGGCAACTCCTAGCACTATTCTCACGCTAAGCTTCAGTCCCGACTCGGGACTCCCGAGGAGAAACTGGAAGTGTCGATACGAGACGATTGCGTTCACTTATGTCCCGTAAATTACTTATTTTATTTACTTACCTAATTTATATACTACATTTGTGAGCTTAATTAGTTTATTACTGTGAGCCGTTGTTTGGCAATAAAGCTTAATAAAAAACAGCCACAGAATGTCTGATGAAACTACTTTCGTCAACCGTTCTTGCATCCAACAACTTGCAACCAACAGCCTGCTTGTATTTATAAAACTAGTGGTGGTAAAACAGCACTTACTTCCTCGCCCTTAATAATGGTTATATAATAGTTCGTACTACTACTCGTATTTATACCACAACTAGCGGAACCGGGTAGACGTTGATCTCCCCTTCATCTTTATTTCTCCTTCGCTCTCCCTTTCTCTCTCCCCGTCTCTCTTCGTGTATCTTCCCCCCTCTCTCTTCGTTCCTGTCTCAGACTGACTGTCTCTGTCTTTCTCTGTCCGTCTCATACACATTTAGTTGCAGATTCTGCACGTCTCTGACACTGAGAAGCACCGGACGAGCAAATACATAATAGAATGTTCAAGAAGATCCATCCTGTAGATTAGGGCTTGAGAAATGTTCTTTGAGAATGTTATCTTTGTCCCCCAAATTTTAATTTTTAATATCCCCGAACGCTTCGTTCAGGAGTTATTTAACAATATAGTGTAAAAAATCTTGCCGAGTGCTGTAGGTGCATTTGACATGAATGTTTAGTTTCGCCCTTCTTTTTTTCGTGAATTTTTCCAAAATTTAAATAGTTAATCTGCTATTCGAGGCAAAGACCAATCCAACAAATCAGAGATAGTGAAAATTGGTGCCAACGTTCTTGAGATATAAATGATGTAATTAACCCGACTTTGTTAAAATTTAAGGTCGCTGTGAATATGACATGATATTGTGATGATAAGGGTGAAAGTATAAACACAAATAAAGCAATGCCCGAGGCGAATTCGACATCCTTAGGACTTAACGATCTCGGCTCCCGCATTGGCTAACCAGACTTTTATTTATTTAAATCACCACATCTCAGTCATCATTTTTCGTAAAACTCATTAAAAATAACAGAGCATTTGGAGCAAAAGTAAATATTTTCAAGCAAATATCAACACAAATTTGATAGTCATAACTGATTTTCATAAGCTAAATCAGCACAGTCCAGGGCATTAGTTCCGTAAGTGTAGTGCATGTTTCCTCGTGAGGTGGAAGTGATATTTTCCCGCTGGAAGGTGAGATCCGGCGCGGACCTGTCGGCATGTGGGCTCTATGAGACATGAAATAGCTCATGGCCTTTCCTTTGCAAACATCCGCTCAACCGGCTGCTCACGGTCCGGTGATCACAGAAGCGAAGTAGTGCAAGTACTTGCATTACCTGCTTTGTAAGATGATTTCAGTAACATACGAGTACATGGGCAAACTCGAATCTAAAATGTTCCAACTTGATGCTTTAATATATGAAAATGTAACAAATCTGTAAAAGATATTTAGAAATAGATAAAATATGTAATTTTACCAAAACATGTAAAATACCTATATGTAAAATGAAAATGGTTCTACTTCATTACGAATCTCTTGAAAAACAAAAAAACAACAAAAAAACATTTGATCAGGCAGATATCTTATGCCTGCAAAAACAATTTTAGCCTACATGAAAATCCTTTTCCTAGTAATAAATAAATCCCTAGCAGTTCCTGGTTTAAGCTAGTCACTAATAATTACAATAACGGAATTTATTTGTAAAGGAACTTCTGTTTGAAACGATTGCTGAGTACCGTAATTACATTCATTTGCTAATTTTTGGGTTTAAAAACATTCAAACTTTGAACTTGAAAAATCGCTGAGTTAGCTTCCTTAACATTTTGAAAAAAAGTCTTCCATTTTTCTTAATGTTCTGTTAAATTCAGTTCTTTTAAAATAATATTAAAATTTCAAATTTGTCTTAAACATTAATTTTATTACCTTTATTTTTTAAAATGAATTGGGAATTGACTTCAGGCGCCAGTTTATATTCGGCTCTAGACTCCCTATCGACTCGTCAATTATAATTGATTTGTCATTATCTTCCCCTTTGAGAACTCCAACTCTACAAAAAATTGTTGTATCTGTTGGTCCTACATACGCGAGATTGCAATTGTTGCATTTTCATGAATAATTACCACTCATATACATAAGGATAGGGAGTTTATTGACAGGAAGAATATTTTTAAGGAATATTAGGAGTTTTATACGCTACATTGAAACTATGTTTACTGAAGACATTTCGTATCTTTTTGAATATGGGTCCCATTTGCGGGTTACTTACGATATGTTTTTTAAAAGTGGACATTTTGAGAGAAGACCTTACTTTTGGTTAAATTATGATTAATAAATAAAGAATACTTTTTAATATTAAATATATTTTTAAATACTCTTAGTGATTGATACCCCCTGGATTCTTAATCTGTGTGGATTACCACAAGATCTCTGCTGCCACCCTGCAATTTGTGAAGACTTATGCATTTTCCTAATTGGCAGCGTTTTCAATGAAAATAGACTCTATACCAAACTTATAAGTACACTTTCTTCTATTGAGACCAAAAACGTTCAATAAAAAATCAACCATATTTCCATAAAATGTTGAAAGTGTCATAGGGCTTTCAGGGAAAAGAACCCCAAAAATTAAAATATTTTAATGATATTAAAAAGGCTCAACTGTATCTTATTGTACTTCAGACGTATTATAAGTTTCAGCTCAGAAGCTAATTATCTGACAGCGTGAAGCATTCGTGTACAGGTATACATTCGGGTACAAAATTGCGTATATCTCCTCTTCCTCTGCATCAATCTTCACCATCTTTCGATTCTTATTCTGATGTCTGTGCATAGTTATAGCTGAAAAGAATATTAAACAATTTACAATCGAATATTCGAGATCGTACGGTTGCAGTGATTCCAATACTTTAATATAGAGAGAAAACGAAAAAATTGGAGAGCACATTAAGTATGCCCTCGATCCTGGATCGTATTTCTAAACAATTGATTTTCATCTTCAAATACAGAGGCGCTGATGTCTTCTTCATAATCTTGACGTGGCTTTTACTTTCTCGCTACCACTTACGCAGTAGAGAGAAAGTTATGTAATGCTTTGCGAAGAAACGGCGAATTTTTGTCAAACAAAACTGAACAGAGAAAGAAGAAGGTAGAAGACGACCTAGAACGGGGAAGGGAGTGCATGAGTGAACTGAAAGGGCCTTCTCTATACAAAGTAAATTTTGCGCCGCACCGGGCCGTGAGGTGCTCGTGGGGGAGGGATGGCGCTGGTTAAGGGAGGAGGTGCAGGTTCATAAAATTAAGAGAATTGCATTGCACATACTATTTATAAAGACTTAATGTCTACGCTACGTGAAATGAAGAGATGAAATGTGAATGAAACGAAATTAAATACAAAGAATATACAAAAATGAGGTACAAATGACTCACAGTGCAGTTTACACAAACTTCAATTATTCAATTGGTCACTGTGAAAGTTCGATGGTCGAACTATGCACCACGCTTAAATGGGTATACAGCATTGATGAATACATTGATCGCTACGGCATATGTTGACCTCGGTAGTGCTCCTCTTCCAGGCGAAGCGGGAATGCAGGCGTCCCACACGGCTCACCGATTACGGGGATCGTCTGTCGCTCCGCAGCTTGTCCACGTAAGTGGCCCGAGTTTGGACCCTGGCAGCAGGAGTGTGCTTCAGGCACATACGGTCTCCCTCTACCGGTGACTGACTATGTGAATAGGGCGTGCCCGTACCGCAATGTAGTTCCTGCCGACGACAGATTCACTGCGACTTCATACAGTGACAACCCGTCAGTGACTGGTAGTCGAAGGCAATTCAGCGCACTTAACTCAATCAACGACCTGCCGAGACAATGCAGCGCTCTTAACTCAATCAACGTCATGCTGAGGGCAGCGTAGTCACGTGCGCAAAGCGAATTGAGTTATGATACGAACATGAGTGCGGAGAATGCTCAACAAGAAGACACCGGGCCGGCGGTGTGGCCTTAGCGCCTCTTGCGGTACTTCTGCTCGCAAGTCTGGCCCAGGGACGTGTGTGTGCCGACTGGGGGTTGGACGCTGCGCTGCGGGCTCTTCGGGGAACGCGTGGGTGGCCGCCGGGGTCGGGGGAGGCCGGCGGTGAGGGTGACCAGCTGTGAGGGCGCCGGGCGCACGGGCGCCTGAAGCGGCCCGCCTCCGGAGGGACCGACGAATCGCCATTCCGCGAGGGCTTCGTGGAGTGGACGGAACAAAAATCTTACTGGCGGGTTCTGATGGCGAGAAACTGCTTAAATCAAGTTGCTAAATTTAGAAAAATAATACTCTAACACGTGATGTAGCCAGTATCCATGTTTTCTGGGTCCTTGATACCAAAAAAATTGAATGACGGCAAAAATGTCTGTCGTCCCGTCCGTCCATCTATTCGTCTGCTCGCCCGTCCGTCCACCAGCTCATCCGTCCGTCCGTCTGCTCGTCCGTCCGTCCGTCCGTCCGTCTGGCCGTTCGTTCGTTCGTCCGTCCGTCACTATAACTACCGGCTACTAAATATTTCTGCCGATTTTCCCCAAACTTGATATTCCCCAAACGATCTGGCTGCGACCTGGTCACTTGAATTTGAAACAATATTTTAATTTTGGGGTACTTTACATGAAGCTTCCTGGGATATTTCCAAATTTTCAAGAAAATTATTCGTTTTTGATTCAATTTTGTTGTTGAATAGTGTGAAGGACGTTTCAGAGAATAGTGCAGGTCTCATTTTCCTTGATTTTGAACTCTGAATTTTTGAAAAGTGGAAAAACTCAAAAATGTCTGTTTAATGAAATTTTGTTCTTAAAGATAGATTTTGGAATAAGGTCATGCACGATTTTTTGAAAATGCGAGAACCTTTCGCGTAATTTTGCGTGGAAGTACGGGCGAGAGAGTTCGTGCTGTTTTAGCACCACTAGTTTCATTCCAATTTTTCTTTCCAATAAAAAAATCTATTTTAGATTGTCCAGCACTCGTTAAGCAGTACGAGGATATACTTTCGACCCTGAGTGAACATCCGATTTTTGGTCACGTTGACATCTTTTTCTCGGCAGAATCGAATAACCAAGATCTTTGGCAGGCTGCATTATTTTTCGATGAAAAATTTTCGAAGATATAAATATGGCCAGCAGTCGGATCCGCGGCACAGCCTAGCATGAGGTCTTGGAACACCGACCTAATGCTTAACAAAAGGTGTTGTCAGTAGGTTAAATAGATTGAATGAATAGAAGAATATATAAAAGCTTGATATTGTTAAAGTACTCTAATACTCTAGCCTTTCCAGTCTGTGACTTTTCCTCATTATCGAGCCTTTCTGATAACAAATCAACGATGCCCAGCGCCGTTGAAGAGGTCATATTGCGTGCGGAGGCGTGGCAGTTGTGCGTTTGGAAGTGCTATTTGAAAACAATTTTCCTCTATATAGTTTCTTTCTATTTTTCTTTTTTTCTTACTTGGAAAACCTGTTATGAAATGTTTCATAGAAATGTAACATTAAATCTGAAATACGTTAGGTAGTATTGCTTACAGGTATATTCTGTATGTCATCCTGATCTACCCGATGTATCATGTAAGCTCGCCCTGTTTTTCAAATGTTTCGATTACAGTGTTATGATTTATTTAATTATTATTGTCCAGTTTTTGATAACCGGGGCGGCCGCTTCGAAACTTTATTGAGGGGGCGGAGGCCTCGGCTCCATAGTCTAGGCACCCAGAGATAAGTTCATGGTTATATTTTAAACATTGAAAATAATAGTTGTTAGGTATTAGTATCAATATTAGTTATACAGGTTATAGATAGTTAAAGAAAAAACATTTATACACCTTTCATATACAGAAAAGAGAGTTTTTTTAAAGATATTATTATATAATAATTTTATATAGTGATATAGAAAGAACCACAAGTAAATTTTCTCTAGATCACAACACTCCACATCAAACACGTGTCAGAATTGAGATGCTTGCAGTATTGTTTAAGGATCTCCACTTTTCTGCCTCCTCCTAAAAGGAATATTACATCAGTCCTGGCTTTCACCTAAAGTCCCGAGGTCGCATTTCCTTCACGAGTGGAATATGGGAACGAAGTATGTCTTCAACTTTCGAAGCCACTCGTCCTCCGCTGCAATGAAAAGGAAATGCGAAGCAACGCGGCCTGTCGGCGACACTTCTCCCTTGCGGCGGCGCGTCATGTGGCCAGTGCTTATCGTCCCCGCATCCTTCCTCCTCGCCTTGCGCCGCCGTGCCGCGCCAGGCACGCACTTCAATCGCTGCTTGCCAGCCACCGCCGCCACCGCTACGCCGCCGCCTCTCGGGTGAGTGCAGAGCAGGGGCCCATGAGGGGGCGTGCAAAATTCCAGAAGGAACTAATTTTGGGAAACAAAGGCAATTTTCTCTTATGCAGCTGTGTTAATTAATACTAAGATGCGCTCGGGAAGGATTTTTTATACTTTCGCGCACACTGCTTACGCAGTATAGACAAATTGGAAAACGCCTGTGTATACGTCTGTCTATCTACAACAATTATTAAAAACGCTGGCAGTGAAATCGTAAACAGGATTTTCACCAAATTGATATTACCCGATCAATACTGATGCCACGGCCAGTTGCATTTGAAATGGAATTTTTTTATTTTATTTTTTTTTTGGGGGGGGGGGGTACTTTACATGAAGCCTCGTCTTCGCATTGCCCACATCAAGGAAAGTTACAATTTGCCTGAGTAACTGCATCGCTTACAATAAATACGGATATTCTGAACACGCGACTGTACTTCAGCTATACTACATAAAATCCTATCAATTTATGAGGTTTTTAAACCTCTACTATTTTTTGTCACTTCAACAGCACACATGGTTATTAATGTCTATAATTGTAATGTCTATAATATATTAAAATGTGATATTTATATTTACTAAACCTTTTCACGTTTGAACTCTATGAATAGAATGCTTTTTTGCTTTTCCCAGAATATTTTCTAAATTTTCTAAAATCATCAGATAATTTGAAACATAACATTAATAGAATTTTAAACATTTTTTGTTCTAAATTGAGTTTATGCTTTCTTTAAGTCTCTTTTACTATACACACTCTTACCACGTATCTCTGTCCCTTTGCAACGTTTTATCTTGCATAAATTTGAGAGAAAGTTATTGGTTCATCGTCTTCTGAATCTTCATTCATCTTACTTACTACAGTAAAATTTAAGTGTGTAGAAAAACTTCAATGAATCATTTCATCATTTTCTTCGTCAACTTATTTTACTTTCTCCTCCTAACTTCGTACGAAGAGAAAGTCTTGTAATCGTACGCCGCAAAACATCAATTTTTTGACAGAAAAACTCTTATTTTCGAGCCCTAGTAACGAACAAGTGTTACTATGTATAGTAAATTACTTTCTATTACATGATGTGTAATCAGAATTCATTTTTGTGGGTCGTTGATACCGAAAAATCTATTGACGCCAAAATGTCTGTCCGTGGTTAACGCTAGCGCCTAAATCATTCAATGTTGGTTGTTTTGTTTTTTTTTCTTTCAAAATTTGTATTGTCCGACCGATCTGAAAGAACACCAGGATTTGCGAGTTTGAAACGGATATTTCCATTTTTTAAGTACTTCACATGAAGCAACATTTTCAAAATGTTCTCAAAAATGGAACCAAATTTTTTGATTAAACTTTCTCCTCATATAGAGTAAAAGACGCTTGAGAAAGAGAATGGTGCAGGTTTCATTTTTGCGTTTAAACCACTTATTGCAAAATTTGAATTTTTTGGTGTCTTTTTACAATTACAATGTTGAAGATAGAGATTTTTTTAATGAATTCTATGCTGTAAGTTGTCTAAAAAATAGGCTTTTTTGTAAATATATCATTTTTTTCTCAAAAGAGGCCACAATTTTTTTTTTCAATAAATTTTATCTTTGTACGTATCAAAGGACCTTACAAAAATATGGTGCTAGTCCCATTTTCGGTAAACTCTGTGTATTGTCGCAAATTGCAAAAAGTTAACAAATCAAAACTACAAAATTAAAGATTGATATTTTTGCGTCAAACAATTGCGTGTTGAAAATATTGGTTGGAGACAGATTTTTAAGCGTTGTCGGCCCGAAATCGTACGTCAGATTGGCTGGATTGGTCTAGAGGTAAAGGACGAGTTAACTCTGATCTCGAGTTTCAGCGTGGAAAAATAATTTGCTGGTTGAAAACACTTTTACGGGTTATGTAGTAGTATTCTATTGCGTAGCAGGTGCAAATTACTCCGAGAAAGTGTATATTGTAGTACAACGAGTTTTAGTTTGTTCTGGATGAATACTTTCATTAAATCGCTTCCTTTTTGTACTTATACCTGCTGAAGTTGAGACAAATGCAATCTATATTGGCTGAGTTTGAAATCTTTCGTCATTTGATAGTGTGCTTCTTGGTTGAGGAGGTTGAAATAATTATATGCGTCGTCATTGCCAGCAATATTATATTAGGCAATAGTGTTGGCAATGAGAACGCATATAATTATTTCATTAGAAATGCCAACGATAACGCACCACAACACCTATTGAGGAGGTTGAGTTTACGCACTTTTGACAAACAAAATTTCTTAAAAGTTAATAGGGTAGATCCTTGCGTCAGTTATTGGCATTTGATTGCCACGATGTTCACTGTATTTCATGCGCTATTTCATTCACCATTTACAGAAATTCGAAGCTCATTCTGCTGCTGGTATATGCGTAAGTTCTTGATGATGTTCAACCTTTGTTTACTACAACAAAGAAGTGAGGTGACTGAAAAGGTTAGGAAAGAGTATAGTAAACGTAATATAAATAAGGAACAGAAAAATAATGTTCTACAATTATCTAAGACTTATTAGCATTAAAGTTATATACCCAAGAAAAATACCTGAAATCAATTCTAAATGATCGATTGAACAGTTGTTCAAATATGTAAGACCTAAGAAAGAGAACAAAGAAAGCATTCCTGAGATATGCGGAGCAGATCGTTCGTTCATTATAGATGACAGTGAATCTGTATGTTCAGAGGGAATACCAGGAAAAATACTAACTCTGGGAGGCAAAGTCATGATTACGTACCTTGCGCGGTTAATCGACGTTACAATAAGTAATAATACGACTCCTCAAAATTGGAAAGAGTGAATTGTAGAGACGATTCTCAATTGAGGGGACAGATAGATTGTTAACAATTATAGGCCTAAAAGTTTGAGTTCAATCGTACTCAAGGAGATGGAGCACTTAATTGAGGGTATATTAGACGAGTTTGGAAAAAACCTGATTGGCTATTTCAAAATCAACATGGTTTTCGTCCCGGGTATTCATGCGACAGCCAGACTATTGCTTTATGTCAGGTCATAGCAGATTCACTTGACAAAGGGAGTAGGGTTGAAGCAATAACATTAGATTTTTCTAAGGATCTTATTCCATATTTTAATTTCCAAATCATCATAAACTGGATGAGATCATCGAATAATCTTGTTGATGAAATAATTTCTTACGAGGCGCACTCAAACTGTTAGAATAGGTAATAAATATTCATCGAAAGCCGATGTAACCTCTGGGTCCCCCAAGGGAATATGCTACAGCCATTGCTATACTTAGCATTTATTAATGACATTGCAACTGAAATAAAATCGAAAGTTAGACTTTTAGCTGATGATTGCATAATATATAGGAGTATTGGCTCGTCTGCAAATGCAAATATTTTACAGAACGATCTAAACTAATCTAAAAAATTGAGCTGGGCATGCAGAAATAAGATGGAATTAAATCCGGAAAAGAGTAAATACATTTGTTTTTCCAAGTATCACTCGAACCTGTACTCCAAATACGACTTAGTAACTAACGTTATACCACGTACATAAAAGGCAAATCGAGGCGTTAGATAAAATTCAAGAACGGGCCGAAAAATGTGTAAATCATGGGCACGTTGTTAATGGGCGAGACGAATCAGAGTCCTTATTATAAATTCCTTATTGTCCAGATTCTAAAAACAGAAGAGATCATCCTTGAAAAATACGATGTAGAAATCAAAGAACTAATATTGGCAAGTTCTCCTTTGTCAATCGTACTATAGTAGATTGGTACAAACTACACTGGTGTTTGTGAACACAGCAATACCTAGAAGGAGACATACTATTACAATGAAACGAATTCCACAGATTAGAAATATCACTATATACAAATGATTAGAATGACAAAACTGCATTTTGACCTTGAAGGTGTGACGATGTAAAGCCTCCTCGCGCTGCATCACAGCGTCTAGACATCGTGGCATGGATTCAAAGAGAGGTTGGATATGTTGCTAGGAAGCACAGTTTCTATACGTGGCCACAGCGGCGATAGTGACGTCAGGAGGATCAGAACGAACGAGTAGCCGACGGACCTGATCGATGGGCGACATATCAGGTGAACGTCCAGCCGATGGAAGCAGTGGTACCCTCGTCTTCCCAAAAAGCTTGCATATTCCTCGCCACATGCTGTTGGGCTTTCTCCTGCTGAAATATGGCAGATGGAGCTGTTTTCAGGAGTGGCAGCACCTCGGGATCTACAACCTTCCTGATGTAGCGGTTGCTGTTCAGATTGCCCTCCATTGGTATGAGGCGAGATCGCACATTGTAGCCAAAGACGCTCCAAACCATTACACTTATGCTATGGCGCGGAACAATGCAAGCTGGCAGATTGCGATCACAATGGAACCACCATGGACCGCAATATCGTCGAACATGCACATGCCCATCTTTGTCCCACAAATTGAAGGGGGATTCGTCTGAAAACTCTACATTTTGCCACTCAGCACACCAGAGAACACGTTCACCCATTGCTGTCTGAGGCATTGGTGGTTTCTGGCCACCGGAATCCGATGCAGTGGTATACCTGCCACCAGTGCAGCCCTTAGCCAATGGCGTCGAACCGCCGACGAAAACATGCCCACACCCATTACAGTGCTCCAAAACCGAGCCAACCCTATGGACAAGGTCGATCGGTCGGTTATGAACATGCAGACAAGATGCAGTCATCTCGTGATATTGCCACATTATGTGGTCCAGAACTTGCTCGTCGCTGTGTATGACCCTTCTCTACTCACTGGTTCCAATGTTACGGTACAACAAACCAGCTTTGGTATCGACGAGGCATACCGGCACTTGTCTGCACGTCTCCACGTCGTTCGACAGATCAAATCGACTGAGTGCGGCTTAACACTGACGTGTCACACAAAGGAGGGCGCTGCTAGACCAACGTGCACGAGATTTTCACGCAAATTAAATCACGTGATATGGACTCGCTGTTCTACACATCTGAGGATTTTTAAGTGACTTCGACCATACCTTCTGAGTGTTTCAATTTTCACAAACAACAGTGTACCTACAAAAGCACTAAAGTCTCTTCCTTCTAATGAAGGCAAATTTAAACATTCTTAATTCTATGTAGATCATCGCCAATGATACTGAGACATTTATCTTTATTATTGCTGTTACTTATATTGTCATAATTATTATCATCGTTGAGAGTTAATAACTTTGGTGTAATATTTAAGTTCTTCTTCACATTACTTCTCATTACAAATACATTTTAAACAGTGCTTCATTAGATCCATTTATCAAATTACCATATCTTCATAATTATCCTTAATAGCATGACAAATTTTGAAGATAAATCTTATATGAAGTACATCTATACACGCAAAAGTGTTTCACTTTTGATATCCTCGCCCAATATATTAATTTCATTTCTTGGATATAAATAAGTTAATAAATATTGCTGCTACAGTTTCCGTCCGTTCACCTGTTTATCTTATTTTCCACGACCCTAAGAAATTCCCGATTACCTTGTAAGAAATTATTTTCGCCATAAAGTATGTATTGCTTAAAAAATAACATCCGAAATTGGGTTGCCTTTTATTCAAATGAACATTTCTCGTTTCATACATATTCTTCTAAAGTTTGTTTTATTTCTTTCAGTCGGAAAACATGTACTATATCAAGATAAATACATTAATTGTTAAGACGTTTTGAGCAAATTTGTTTGCTATGAAAATAGTATTATTGTTACAATCGTTCTAAAAGACGATGAGCATTGCACTTTATACAATACATAGTTCATGTTATGGAATAAAAATTTCTAAGCTTTGGTTTCCTGCTGATATTTAATTAATTGTTTCCCAAATGTTCTTCCTGCAATTTATAATAATAATAAAAGGCTAGAGCCAGAATATATTACGACCTATTATGACAAGAATATTAGAATTTTAGCTGTAGTAGATAAAACAACAAGATCATGTCAGAAATTCTAAATAAATGTCTTTATTTCTGCAGAGACTCAGAACATTGAGTCTGCTCTTTTACCTGTACACTTTCGAAAAATTAATACAAAATAAATAGCAGGTCATTCAAGAAATACGTTCGCTATTCGGGTAAACGTTTTCTCAGAAGGAGGTGGGGGAGAAGGGGGTGAGGAGAGGAGGGATTATGTCAAACAACCTTCTCACAACAATTTTACTTTCTCGCATACTACGTACGTAGTATAAAGAATGACACGTAATTCTACAGCGAAAACCGGCAATTTTTCGGAACTTGTATTCATATTGAAAAAGTGGACAATTCGTGTTCCTATAGGTAGTAAACCACATCCTTCCATAGGCACCTTATCTCTATCACAGTATAGTTAATATAATTTCTAAAACACAACATCAAGGCGATGTCATTTTACGGCCCATCAAAGACCCTTAACACAGGTGCAGATTCTAAGCGATTTGTTGTCTTGTGCAGACCGAGATGTCGCTGCCATCGGTGATGAACGAGACGTGCGACTCGCTGGCGCTGTGCTCCTTCTGCCACTCCTTCGGCAGCCAGAACGACTGCGCCGAGGCCCCGCACTGCGAATGGCTGCACTACGTGCACCGCAGCTCCATGATGGACGGTAATCCATGGCCCTCAACGAATGTGTCTTTTCTACGTTAAGGGCACTGGGCTGGGTAAACTTTTCTCACCAACTTTTTTGTGTAGTTTATCTTCAAGGAGGTGTAACAATTTCCCCAAATATATATGGACTGTCTGGATCTTTGAGTACATAATGCACTTACAATAGATTCTTTACAAATGTGAGATGTTCGTACTAGATCACATCATCGAACGATCAGCCCCTTGAAATCTTTCTTCAAGGTATATCATAACGCTATCTTAAAATCTCGTTATAGACCTGTCATGACGCGTGAATTTAATTATACAAAGATTTCGAAATTCTAATGCAGGCACTGCAGGCACGTTCTCAGCATGTTTTCCCCAAGTTAATCACACGTTCCCCAAAAGTTCTTCAAATGTTCCCCCAATGTTTCTCACGTGGCCCCTACAAGTTTTCACACGTTTCCTGCAGTGTAAATAATGTAAATAATTTTAGGCGTTAAACCATGACATGAAAAAAAAATAGAATAAGTTAGAAAGTTTTACAAAGTGGATTTAGAGTACTTCGTAAGTATTTACTTTATAACGTTCCGTAAACGTTCTATGTAGAAAGCGTTTAAGAATAAACACGATGTAGTTCTTCACATGGTCCGTCACACTGATCAGGATGACCACGTCCCAGTCGAGTAGAAGCGAGCGTAAACACGCAGCCGTACCCCTGTGCTGGGGTGGGGGTGGGGGGCTGAGGAAAGCTCTTGCAACCGCAGTTAAAATGAGGCGGACGAAACAGTGTAAATTTACAACTTTATGTCGTTATTCATATATGAGTTTCTAAGTGTTTATGAGTTTGCGTGTTTGCAAATGAGTTTGTTGTGTCTGAATATAAAGCAAGCGAAGCAGAAGCGCCTCGAACATTCAAATTGTGAAGTCAAGTTGCACAGTGTAATAATGTAAATAGTGTTCGGCGTTAGACCAGGACATGTAAATAATTAGAATAAGTTAGGAAGTAAGACAAAGTAGACTTTGTTTAGTTTATAAGTGTCTAGTTTGTAAGTTAGGCCGTAAGTGTTCAGTGTAAATAGCATTTAAGAATGAATTTGATGTAGTTATTCACATGTTCCCTCCTATTTCCTCTCATGTTCCCTCCCATTCTCTCAGCAGATCTCCCCACAAGTTTCCAGCATGTACCGTCACACGTTTAACGCATGTACCTTAAAATGTTTCCCCGCATGTTCCCCTAAAATATTAACTGCACGTTTCACTGCATATTTTATCCCGTGTTCACTCCACCTTCTCCCGATGTTCTTCCTTTTCTGAATATGTGTATGCTCTCCTCATGTTCACAGCATGTTTCTGCATATGTTGATCGGGAAATTATCTGCTAATTACAAAATTTAATTCAAGTAGTTTTGACTAAGAAATACTTCTATAAACGTTAAAACCTGCTAAAAGCGCAATGGCTCCCAGCCAGATGAAAGAAAAGTTTTGAATAACTATAGTTTCCCAAAGAACATAATCCCCCTAAAGAAATTAAAGAAGGACTTAAAAGAATTTTCGCAAGAAATTTCAATCTTCGATAAACATATCTTCGAAAATAATTATTTTAAAAGTGAAATTCGCTTTACAATGGATTCCAACTTCCGCCCTTCCTGGTAACTCTTGCTACGGGGCGAGCGAATTTTCCAAAAACCAGAATATCTCGTTTTGCAAGAATAAAGAACAAATTAGTGTTAGGGACACGACAACATGGTATTGTGGCCCCGTTTCCCGTTTACGCACGTTGGTAGTGTTGCAACCTCATGTGTTGCACATTGCACACGATTTCCCAAATTAACCACAATCTAAGAACATCCATGTTTTTCTTAAATCTGTTTGATGCACTCTTCAGAGGTACGGAGTTTTGTGTCGATGGTTTCTTATAAAAATTTGAGTTGAAATCAGCCGTCTTTCCTTCGTGTATTTCACAGATAGAGGGCTCGTATCCGATTGTGAGAGGAGAGTTTGTATCAATGTGAATTTTATGATCGGTTCAATCTTAGACCAGTTTTTTTAAACCTTTATTGCACCTTCATTATTCAGGATAGAAATTCCTTTCTGAATGCAATCTACTTGAAAATACTAGATCTTTATAGAATTTCACTTACACTTTTTCGAAATAACAGAAGTTATTGTGATTTTGGGGAGAATTTTTGCAAGTGTGAAGAGTGGCCAGGAATGTATTAAAGTATTGTCTGTTAGGAGAAGGAAAATGATGTGTAATTTGTTATAACGAACAGTTTTGAGACATATTCCAATATTATGTTTAATAATAATAATAATAACAATAATAAGTACATTTGTTTCCACTCATTTGAGTTTCTGGTTGCCTGTGCAATTAACGCTCATTGAAATGGGAAACGAATCCAGCGAATGTCATATTGTTGATTTGGCAACCACACGTAAGCATTTGTTGTCACCACTACCACTACCATTGCCGCCACCACCACCGTCAAGTTTTTATTAACTACATTATTTATTTATAGATAAAATACATATCTTACAGCGTTGCTATCCATCTTTTCATTATGTTAATATAGTGAATGCACAGGCATACTAAACTCAATAACAATATATTATTTCGTTTAAACGTGTAAATATTTTTAAAAAAGTTCACTTAAATTGGTTATTGCAGTTTTCAGCAGCACTTCACTGAATTTGATACTGTGCTAGGCAGAGGATAAGGCCCGAAAGCTCCGGAACCCTCAAGTTATAATATAACGTAATTGATACTAATATACTATAAAGACAGAAGTGTATTGACTGACAGCGATAATCTCTTAATCTACAGGACCAATACCGATGAAACGTTTGTGCTAACTTCCTTTAAAGGTCTGAAGTAGTAAAGGCTATGATTTCCAATCACAAGCCTGAATATATTTTACAAAATACTTTTCTGGACTTTTCACCTAGCATTAAATCACAGATTCAAGAGTGTATCAATGTGTCTGAGACCACTAAGATCTACGATTGAGTTCGTCAATGCACAGACTTGGGCGTCATAGGAAAGACCGAAGTGGTCATTATATATTATAACTTACTAGGAGATGACTGTTTGTTGATTTTTACTTTCAATTGTGTAATCTGGAATGTCCATATTTAAGAAAGTTAGTGACAGTTTTTCTTTTAATCTCTAAATGCAAGTAACTTAGATATTGATTTGAATTGCGTCTAGGCGTGCATGTATTAAATGTAGAAGAGAGATGAAATTATTGAAAAAAAAGAAAATAATTTTGGCTGGGGAATGTGCTTGCCGTTGTCAAAAAAGGTATGAATTCACACATGTGTTCTGCATGAAATAGTTACTGGGTTAGAGATAGTAAATTAAGCATGATTATTACGTATTTGCATTTTGAACGAACGTAAGCGACACATATTATGAATCATTCACGTGTTATGCTGAAGCTGTGACAAAGGGATATATTTTTGTAGGGAAGTGATTTATTATAGTGGAGAGTTAAATCGTACCTTTGGATGCTTAAGAAATGATTATGTAAATTCAGAGGAGGAGGAGAAGAAGAAGAAGAAGAAAGTAAAAGAGAAATTTCAACATTTTCTTTATAAATACGCGATAATAAAATATATGAAAAAAAATTAAAATTTGGCATTACTGGTACAATACATAATTTTCTCAAAAAGAAAATACGTGAGTAAATGTAGTTTTAATTTTTTGTTTAGATTTGTTTGTTAATGGTAGTTATAAAGTGATTGAAGTTAGAGGTCGAGAACACCAATAACAAAAGCTATAAATGTTTCTTTTAGCGAGAAAGTCAGGAACACAGGGTATTTCCAGATGAGAGCAAGGAAGAGACGGCAAGAGCAGAGACAGACGGACGAGTAGGCTCCGCGGCAGGACGGAAATGGATGGGATTCATTTTCCTGGCTAATAAATTATGATAAATACCCCAGTAACGTGGGGTACTGTTGAAAGTATTTCGATGAAGTCTGTGCTGCTATAACATTCTTCGTTCATAATAGTGTAATATATCATTGTAACGAATAAATGTCCAGATAATGCTGGTTAGTTAAGCTACTATCCAAAACAAATGATTTGGCATACATAAATAAAAACTGTATTTAAGATTTGATACTTTCTGAAAAGACATGTCCATAAAATTAGCATTTCACGTTTTTAATCTAGATTTATATTCATACTTTCTACACTTGACCTGCATATTATGTGAAAGTATTGTGAAGTATCTACATAAATTAATTTCTGTTAAATATTTCACTTTCCCTACAAGTTTCAAATGTTTTCTATTATATTCTTGTGTGGCCCCTGGCCATACAAGAAATCCGACATTATTTTCGTTTAATGATTTTATTGAAATTTTGCGTTTGCTTCTGATCTATCTCCGTTCAGTTTTTCCACAAGTCTAATAATATGAATTCTCCATCTGTTCGGGCACAGTGGCGGGTGCTGACCAGTGGCTGAATTGCACAGCGCGCGATCTGGCGGGTGAATGGTGCACTTTCCGTTTCGTGGTGGACCGGCCCCGCAATCTGCTCTTCACGGACATCCACTCCATGCGCTGCACGGGACACCCCGGAGGTGAGGGTATAGGATCTATTGTTGTTGTTGTTGTTGTTATTATTATTATTATTATTATTATGATTTACATTATTAAAAGTATCTACTGGTCGGTATGTCAACCACACACAGGAATGATGACCAGGTGTGTGGTTGCTTTACTGAAGGTTCAGATGGCTTCTGACAATACAGCATGTATTCAAAATTACAGATTTTTGCATATTATATACATTCCTTGCATCCAAGTGAAGACACTCCAGTGCCCGAAGTGTCATTTTCGAGATCACTCCTGTAGCTGATATTATTATAGGCAAAGTTGTCGCAACTCAGTGAAACTTCAGTAAAGTGACTTCATGGGCGAGATCGGTATACTTCTGGATCTTCTCTTGATATTTTCCCGATATTTTGTGGGTATTGGGTATTGCTATATCGATGAGGAAACCCTACTGATGGTTTCTATCAATGTGCGTTATATCGGGTCTATTGCCGCCGACATGTCTGTCAGTGATAATTGAGCGATCCCAGTAGAGTGTGTGCTCACTACTTTCAAGCACATTCTGAGGCACATATTTATAATATGGCACGGAAGTGGCGAGTAAGCCCGTTCTCAATGCGAAGAATTGGTGGCCCTGCTTCGCCACTTCATCATGCTTCTTTTTTTATTCCAATTATTATTATTATTATTATTATTATTATTATTATTATTATTATTATTATTACTTTGTCGTATACTTCGCCTTGTCGACCTAAAATCTGAACACACCTCGTGGGGATGTCGGGCTAGGAATCCCGCTGGTAAATATTTATACAACTTAAAAAGTAACCTGAACCTTAACATATTATCACCAACCAAACCCACTTATTTCCCATATGATCCAAACAAAAGTCCTGACATACAAGTAGTTGACATATCAGTCACAAATATTCAAACAATTCATATCTACAACGTAGCATGAACTGGAATCAGACGACTTACAAGTAACAATATCAACACGCGTAGAAAAGCCTCCCCAACTTCCCCACCCACCTTAAATACTTATAACAATGATTGAAAGTTCTTTATGGGTTCTATTAATAAATTCATACCTTCATTTCACAACCTGAACTGTCCCCAAGAAATTAACCAAGCCATCATGACGCTCAACAAAATAATAGTTAGTAATATTAACAACAGTCCTATTGAAAAAAATCTTAGATGTTAACAAAATACCACCACTCCCAACTAATATAATTAATTTAATCCGAGTGTAAAAAATAAAACAAGACTTCGGAATTCCTTAAGAATTCCTTCTTTAAAAAAGAATTAGATCTGTTAAATATAAATAATATTAGTAAAAAGGTTGTCAACAGATATAAACAAGAACAATACAATTTCTATATCAATACCTTAAATACTAAAAACAACTCACTATTGCAGTTTACTAAGAAACTCTTAAAAAACAAGTATTCCCCATTAGCTACAAGTGATAGTAAAAAATACTTCCCAATGGAAAACGCTGAAGTACTGGCCTCCCACTTTGTTGACACTTTCACCTCCAATAACTCCCAAAAAGATCCCAAACGCGACGAAATTTTGACAATATTCAATCCTCCTCTATATGATGTCCCCCCCCCCAAATACAATTTATATCCCCTTAAAAAATAAGAAAAATAATAAAGGATATGCCAAATAAAAAAGCACCAGGCCACGATAGGATGAACACAATCATTTAAAAAATCTATCGGAGAATGCCATTGCTTTTCTAAATAATGTTTACAATTCTATATTGATAGCAAGATATTTTCCACAATCATGGAACACTCCGTCATTTACTCAATAGCAAAACCAAACAAGAATAACTCAAAAGTAGAAAATTATTGACCTATCAGTCTCCTACCTATAATGTCAAAAATCTTAGCGAAATTAATACTCATCAGATTGACCAATCATATCAAGAAAACAAATAGTATACCACAGCATCAGATTGTCTTCACGTCACAATACTCTACCACGCACCAACTACTAAGGCTTACGGAACACATTCACTCTATATTCCAAAGGGTACATCATACCATCACTGCATTTGTAGATATATCGCAAGCATTCGAGAGAATATGGCATCCAGATCTCTATTTTAAATCAATTTCAATAGGTACACTCAAATATCTAGTATTTGTTATCCTTAGTTACATAACAAATAGCACATTGTCAGTATCAGTCTTATGCCACTGCTATCCAAGGAACACCGCACTTCAGCACAAATAAACACCGCTCAATATGCCGATGACACTGCACTATATATCTCAAGGAGCTCTTTAACAACTCATCAAACACAGCTTCAAAATCACTTAAATGTACTTACAAATTGGGCTAATATATGGAAAATAAAGTTGAACCCAACAAAATCTGTGGTAAAAATATTCACATTAAAACCATTCACACACCCTATTTCATTCTTTATAAATTATGACATCATCAATTAGGAACCAATTAATAAAACAATAAAACATTTGTACTTATACTTCGATACTCGATTCAACTGGAAGCAACATATTGAGGTAAAAACTCAGCAAGCCAAAACTGAACTATTCAAATACGATCCTTACTGAATCAAGACAGTCAACTCTCCAAATGTAATGCTTTTACTTTACAAAACAATGATCCGGCCGACACTACTATATGCTTGTCCCATCTGGACCAATGCTGCCAATAACAACCTAAACAAAATGCAAGTTATCCAAAATAAATGCTTAAAATTAATTACAAAATCACCATGCAGTAACAACCAACAAAGTACAGCAGTAACAACCAACTGCATAATGATTTACTCGTAAATATAAACACAATAAAAAACCAAAAAGCCTACATGGAACACACTTTTTACACTAACCTTCCGCGAATTCAAGCATCATCCTTCTATAAACTAGTCAATAACACCAATTATCAAACGAGAATTAATAACAGATACCCTCTGCATTCATTTTATAAAATGTTCGGAAACCTGGAATAATACTTATCTGAGGTGCTTCCTGCTTCCTCTCTTACCATTTTTTAAATATTATTTTTATATAATTGTAATATGTATACTTTTAAGTTAGTGTAATTTAGTTCAAGATAGATTAAGACCATCAAACATTTGCACAGTTAATACGTAAACTGAACAATGTAATGTCGAACAAAAAATCAAATTACATTAAAAATATACGTCACCTCGTATACGTACGTATACGTCTCGTTATACGCAGTAACATACGTAGTATAGAGAAAGTGATGTAATGCTACGGAAAATTGATTATGAAATTCAATGGAAATGCACGTTAAGTTAGAACAGACATCCCAGAGCTCAAGAAACCATGTCCATAGTACGTCACACAGTTTTTAACTTTTTTGCCGTTTAAGAAATAAACCTGCAAATTCTCCTGCAGAAACTGAACATGGAAGCCTCGATTCGCGAAAATAGCAATTTTAAAAGCCGTAGATTATATCTGTAAGAAAGTGGCGGAGACAGAATTTTTCCATTATAATATTTCATGACAACAATATGTTTTCAGGATGTTGTAACAACAGTATGCTAATTACAATAGTATGTATTACAATAACAGTATGTTAATTGTAATGTGTGTTTGGTTTGGGCATGCAAAATTAAAACGCACAGAGCAGTCTTCAAGCAAATTCCGGTTCGTTTCATTACTGCAATTTATTATTAATATTCTTATCCAATAAGGAATGACGCGTTTCGCGCAACACGTTTTCGGCGAAACGGCCTTTCCGGCAGTGGAATAACGCCGCTCGAGCAGAGCAAATGAACACGTTTCGGTCACAATTTACATCACATTAGCTACGGACAAGTCGATGCATAAAAATGTAACATTTTGTAAACATGCTCTCAAGGTGTCACTCTCCTGTAAGTTTGAACGTTTCATCTGTGAATAGCAACAAGAGAATCAACATTTTAAAAAATTCTGGTTGACCCCGAGCGGTTACATCATAAAGCGGACACCTCCTGCAAGAAAGAAAGAACTGTAGAAAAGTAGCAACAAAAAAGTACTAAAAATACACCAGACACGGAATATTGTTTCATGTCGTTCAGTAGTTATTTTCCAAGACTAATGAATTGAGCGGTTTACATATTCTGAAACAATATAACTAATATTCAGTGTGAATATAGATTTACATAAAAATGTCTTAATTTATCAAGAACGGTACTACATGCATGGTGTGGAATATAACAGAAAATTCTAGTTTCCAATGAAACTTCAAAACATAATTGTATGATACACGCTGACTTGCCATGTAGGGTGTGAATGGGCATTTTAAAAACATTATTACGCTTTTTCTAGGGATATTTCTCCCCAAAACAATGTACATTCTGCAGTGTACCGACAAATCTCGATTGTATTTGCCAGTTATACGAAAAAATAAAGGTCGGTGATTACCACACCATACGCTAATGACGTTCTCATGGAAACCATAAGTAACTGTCTTTAAAGAGAAACAATGCATAGAACGTCAAAAAATAATAAATTATTAGAATATCAAAAGCAAAGAATCTTAAAACATCACGATACAAAAAACTCAGTAATTATTAAAACCTTAATTTACTAATACTAACCTATTCTATTCTACCTATCTAAACAGAATTAAATTTTAATTATCTTATCATAACAATTAACATAATGTAAAACATCAGAATTTCGACTCTGATGTTTTATGAATTTCGAATCTTTTTTTGTGGATTAAGTTTGTTCCTCGGAAACGGGGCTGTTACACCGTTATTTCATGACGAGACACAAATTCAAAGTCATGTGAGAAAAAGAAAGAGATTTTTTTGAGTGTTGTTTCAATTTTAGAATTACATTTTGAGTAAAACCACTAGACTTCGAGCTAAGTTCCCCAAGTGACTCTTGCATCGAAAATACTAGGCTAGTTTGTAGAAAACCACTGCAACTCAAAAAGTCCTAGTACTTTCCAAAATAACCCAAAAATCCAACTTAAGAAATTCCATTTTAATAAATTAAAGAACAAATTATTAAAGTAACTAATTCTTTGATATAATTTGTAAGGCATTATTACTGATCCTCGTTTAATGGGAAGCAAATGAAGTTGTGGGAAAATTAAATTACGCTCCCGCGAATAAAATAGTTTTTGGAATTACAACAGTATTACGGAAAATTGATGAACACGGATATTAATGTATAACACAAATTTATATAGTGCAGATTGTTTTCACCGTTCTATAATTTATTTTTACTTATTGTACAGAATGAGGCGCTGACGCAAACGTTACGTAACTATTTAGGGGATTTCAAGCGCTCGTATATTGCTAACTGTAGATAAGTAGACAGCAGGGCGGATCACTACAATGTAGAAAAAGTTTGAACGTAATGATTGGAGGAAGAATTGCAGACCGATGCTCCTTACGATTGTTAGGAAATGGTGAAATATGAAATTCAAGAACGAAGAAGAAAACTGCCCATGGTTCCCACACATCTTAAGATCTCGAGGACTTGTTGTTAGGAGAGGTTTCTGAAGAAAGAGACATTACCCCTTTCAAAAAATACAAAAAAAGGCATAGGATGTTGCAAAATATGTGACAGAGCCAATATTAAATCCACAGGACGAACGGGTGCAAAGTGCAATGAACGGATGTGTATAGAACACTCAACAAGCAGTGTGCGTAACAATTGTAACTAATTTATTATTGAATATTTTTCATTGTGATTAAGTTCAAATTTTTTATCGTATACATTGATGATAATTTCCTTTAATGTTAGAGTAGTGTTAATTCTGACAACTGTGTGGAAAAAGTTTCATGAATGAATATACATTAATAATAAATATTTAATTTTGTGCGAAAAAAGGCTGGAAATATATCTGTATTCCACGCGAGTATCCATGTCCTCTGAAATCGCGCCGGCAGTGAAGGGTTAAAACGGTTACAAGTAGATTATCAGCTTGTTTTATAGGTCACTACAGTTGCTATTGTCGAATCGTCAAGCACCTTTATGACACGAGCGTGAACAGTACTGCTATCTTCCCGTATTTACCCTGCCCCAGCATCCCTGGAAATGATTAGGAGGTCCAATAGGCAGCAGCACTCTCTGAGGATCCCAGAGTATGGTGGATCCGTAGACGCAGTTCTCATCTCTCGTAGTGCTACGAGATAGCACCACTATGTCTTTGCAAGAAGCTGCGAGACGCACTGGCGCCCGATTCAAAAATTGACTTAGAGATTCTTATTCGCTACAACTGTATTTTAATGTGTTTTGTTGTGTGGGTAAACTTTAATGTGTTTTGTTGTGTGGGATTTCTTTCTATCATCTGCATTCCTTAATAATATAATAGATTAAATGACAATTAAACTCGCGAACCGTTATTTGATTTGTGAATATATGAATAAAGCCCCCTCTTTACAGGGCCCCGCGATCATAATAAAATTCAAATTTTAAAAAAATTCCAAGAAGCTTTGTTAATTTCCCACTATTTTGTTAAATAGATTTCAGATAAAAAGTTCATTCAAATGAGAAGTAATCTAACCATTTATAAATATATTTTTTTCTTCCACATCCTTCCGCGATTATTTTATTTTGTTTTATTTAAATGGGACCTTAAGCAAATTAATTTATTAGCTTTCCTTACACGATAAAGCCAAAAATTGGGTCTTTTTAACGATATCTGGCAAAGAAAAATTACATTTACGAATTCACAAATTATAACTTATTACACTACTGGTAATTCATTTACATAACAAGGGTCAATGGGTTCAGGGACTAATCTAGTAGTTTCTAGATATGAATATTATTTCAGGCAAGCCAATACTGTTCGTAGGTTTTTGCAAATTTTTTTTTAATGCGTTAATACGGATGCAAATTAAATGAAATCTGCCGCGCGATGATTCACTTGTATTGTCCTACAGTCCTATTGCCCTGATTCTTCCTACAAACTCTGATCAGATCATCAGATCATCTACTTCTACTAAACAGATCATCTTTAACCGTTGCATGATCACCTAGCTTGTTTGACACCTAAGTTCTTGTAGGTCTTATGTGCCAGCATTGTTCTTATAATCTCTCCAATTTCTAACTGGAATTAATGATCTTGAATTTTCTGAATCTGAATCAACTATTAACAACTTACTTACAGCCCTTTAATCCACTGCTACAGCCTTTTTGCGGAGGGGCATTGATGTTATTTTGTTCGCAATGACTACACATTTTCTTAGTTAAACACGATGTTATAATTCTATATATCATTAGCAGACAGGTTTTTGGTCGATATTTTGTCGGGTCTTGTGTATTCTATATGTCTTTAGGTAACAAGTGATACCATGAGTGATCATCATCTAAGACATCGTTAATGAGTTGACTTAATATTTCATGTACGCGTGTCAATCTCTTATACCAAACGTTTTGAATCCTCTCCGGTCCTGGCGACTTCGAACTCTTTAGGTTTCTAACATCAATGGCTGTGAATGACACATTTTCCATATGTGATAGCTGCAGTGACTTTTATTGCTCTCCCTCCATCCAGCTTGCCCCTAAATTGCAGTTTTTGTCATCTGAGAGCTGTCTCTTCCAAGAGTCTTGAACACTTTGTAGGGTTGGATACCTAGAGCTAGTTTAGCTTTTTATCTGTCTCATTGTTAGGTAAAAGTTTTTTTTCAGACGTATTAAATCAATTATCGGTTTTACGCTTGTTATTGAATTTTATATTATCTCAGGCCACGAAAATACCGTATTAATTGTATCGAGGCACTCACAAGGCGATGTTGGGTTCTTCTCGTTGCGTGTGGGTACCATACCTCTACATTATCTTCTTCACTTGTATTGGCAATTTTCTAGAACATATTCCTTTTACATATTTCACCAATTGAGCAATGCCCTGCTTAAAATATTTGATTTTATTATTCAGTAGTCTTTCCCCGTTCAGAATGAAATTCTGGTTTTCCTTGATGTCTGTCGTTCACAAAGGCTATTCCAGCAGTTCCAATGATCGCCACTGTACCAAAGTATACAATCAAGTTACTCAGTGCAATGGCAATTACAAATATATGCCGGCAAAATCTTAAAGTTCATCAAATCAATTATTTTCGCCATTTTTTGGAGGTATTGACGTTTGTTATCTTTGAATGGCGGATTGGATTTGTATCTCCAAATTCTGTAATAACAGTGTTCATTAATGTGTCGAGATGGTCTTTCGTTAGTTCTTCTCGATCTCTTTATCTACTTCTTTCAATGTTTGTTTCATCATCTGTCGCTCGGCTCTCTGGCTGCGCCATCAACTTCTCTTCGGTAGTACTGATAGATTTTCCCTGATTGCACGAATTCTAGCTGTTGCTATCAAGTTGTGCTTGAAGATACTAAGATATTGCCCTGCAAGATGTTGTTCGCATGTAAAAAGATATATATGAATTTCCTATTTAATGTTTGCCTGTATCCTATTCGCATGGTTTCTAGGCTTTGAGAAACAGCGCATCAAATCGTAATTGATTGTACTTGACTATTATAAGCGCTTCTTTTCCTTCGTCACGAGTTGGCGTTTCGCACGAAATCTGCCAAGACCCAGTCTTTTTTTTCTGGAGGTATGCACGTGAACATTATTAGGGGGGATCAGTATTTCTGCCTAGTCCATATTTACGCCGCAGGGTTGTTAGCCATGAGTGTATGGAAGATCTAATGATATTGATTATGAGTGATGATAGGACGACACAGATACAAACACGAATACACCCATACTGAGGCAGGACTCGAAACCAGTAAGGCATCACTACATTAACAATCGTCGCCGTCGCTATTGTCACCGTCGCTATCACTATCGTCGCCGTCGCTATTGTCACCGTCGCCGTCACTATCGTCGCCGTCACTATCGTCGCCGTCACTATCGTCGCCGTCACTATCGTCGCCGTCGCCGGTCACTATGTGCCGTCACTAGACGTCGCCGTCACTAAATGCGTCGCCGTCACTTACGTCGCCGTCACTATCGTTCGCCAGTCACTGATCGTCGCCGTCACTATCGTCGCCGTCACTACGTCGCGTCACTATCGGTCGCCGTCACTCATCCGTCGCGGGTCAACTAATCGTCGGCCGTCACTACGCACCAAGTCAATGTCGCCCGGTCACTGATCGTCGGGCGTCACTATTCCGTGCCGTCACTATCGTCGCCGTCACTATTCTCAGCCGTCACTATCGTGCCGCCGTCACTATTCGTCGCCGTCACTTAGCGGTCGCCGTGCACTATCCGTCGCGTCCGGTATTCGTCGCCGTCACTATAGTCGCCGGGTCACTGATCGGGTCAGGGGCCGTAACTCGATCGTCGCGCCGTGCACTATCGGTCGCCGGTCACTATCGTCGCGTCACTAATCGTCGCCGGTACATGACTATCGGGGAGCAATATGTCAACGGGATGTTGAGCGGCTTACGATGCCGTGATTCGGTGATGCTCGTCCGTCCACTATTCGGGTTCGCCGGGGGTCACTATTGTCCGCCGGGGGGTCATCAAATGTCGCTTCTCCACCTATCGGGGTCGCGTCAACATCGTCGGCTGAACGGGTGTTATGGGCGGGTTCAACTTAAAAATCGGTTGCCGGGGGCGTCACACGGTCGGGCCGGGTCCTTAATCCGTGGACCCGTACTATCGGTCGCCGTCACTATTTCGTCGCCGGGTCCACCTATCGGGGTCGGTCGTCACTATCGTCGCCAGTCAACTATCGTTCGCGGCAACTATCGTCGGCCCGTCAAATCCGGGTTCCGGGCGCGGGCAGTCGGTCCACAGATACACGCCGGCTCACCTATCGCGCCGTCACTGGGAACTCGGTCGGGCCGTCACTACGTCGCCCGTACAAACTACATGCGTCGCCACGTTCAACTAGATCGTTCGGCCGTACACTTCGGCTTCGGCCCGTCCACTATCGGTCCCGGGTCACTATCGTTCGCACCTGTCACTATCGTGCCGCCGCGTCCACTGATCGTGCGCCGCTCACTATCGTCGCCGGTGACCTATTGCGGCGTCCCGTCACTATCGCGGCCGTTTTCCGACTATCGTCGCCCCCGGGGTCACTAATGTCGGGCCGAGTGATTCGTCGGCCGGTCACTATCATCCCTTACCTACCATTATCGCTATATATTGTCATGCACTACTATTATCATATTTAGTTATTTGCTATGTATTTGTTTGTTATGGCGGCAAAGGTGGCGGGGGCTGGGTGGGGCGGCGGCGGCCTGGCTGCTCATGTATGTGGGTGCTGGCCGTGGCTGGGGCTGCCCCATGCCGCTGTCCAATGACCGCCCGTGCGGGGCG
>BOPP01000001.1:25974973-26040915 GCA_017312745.1 Gryllus bimaculatus | reverse complement strand
GGCGAGGCTAATCCTCTACCAAGAGTCCCCAAATAGATGCCACGAGGCACGCTGGCTAATACGTTACAATAGGCCTCAATATGTAAACAAAAAGTGATACGTGAGAAGGGTTGTAATACACACGTCTTACTCGTCAAAATAAACTTTTCAGATAATTAAATTTCCTTCAAATTTATTAGGCATTCGGCAATACAGAAAAATCCAAGAAAAAATATTAAACAACGCCGGTTTTACATATGGAAACGTGCTTCACAATCTCGCGTATTTTTCGACGTGCGGATACCGCCAAATTCATTGTCGAACGTGAGAAGGAAATTAGGTTGAAACATCTCTGACACGCTGGAATATGACGAAATAACTAGATCTGTACACGATTTGATGGGATTAACCTCTAAGCACGAAGTTCGATTTTTTAAAAATGATGGCCAGATTTTTGGTCTGTTGGAACCAGTTTGCGCTGCCTGGAGGAGAATTCTAGCGGCCGGGTCATGGGGGGTAGGTCTGATCGGTAGTTTTCTGTGGTGTCTCTGATCAATACCTGGCGGATGACGGAGAAGAACCCTAACAAACAGACCAAGGACCTATTTTTTCTTCCCAATCCTGGTCCTATCCTCACCCCTTACTCACACACACCTACACTCACGTGCAGTGCACTACCCTACTTGTTAGAAGATCATTTGGGAGCTTTGAGCTTGTTCCGGCTGATGCTGTGACACGCTGGTGGGAGATACTTTGTTGGAGAAAACCCAAGCCGACGTAGGTCAGCGCCGAGGGGAAAGAACACTGCCACAGCCAGCGATCAAACAGGCACTATACGTACGGGACTATTAGCCTTAGCAGTTGGCGCGTGCGAAATCACTAATCAATTATAAAACAGGCATGTCAAGGGTGCGAGCAAGGCAACTAGCTCACTAGAGTTGGCGGGTACTGGGTCCAGAGGAACTGGTGTGGTTGAAACTTAGAGATAGTACGAATCTGGTGTGGTACTTACTAGATTCTTGCCCCATTACAGTCTTTTGAAGAAGTCAATTTACAGTTATTACCCGAAATGTAGTAGTTCTATTAATCCCGATTTTCTCAACTAAATCAATGAAATGATTCATTAAAATGAAGTTATACTCAGATGTAAAATAAACACTTGAGTTTAAAATTAAACATTTTTTATTGAAAGTATCTTTATTCCCTTTCTGTGTGTTGAAAGAACTGGCCGCCCGTAAGTGACAACTTACATTTTATTGAGACTATTAATTTCTACGACATTATTGCTTTATGCAACAAGTACCTGAATTATTTTTATGAAACATAACACAAGACTAAAACAATGACAGAATTCGCCATTAAAACATGTTCTAAATGTACGCCAGTTAGCTGAACTCTGTTAAAACGATGTGTTGCATTATTCTTTCAAAAGGGAAATTAAATGCAAATTTCCATGCTAGTCTGAGCCAGAGAAATCCCAACCTGAAGTAAGCTTCTGTATCTGCCGCTGAGTGTCATATATACTTATCTTCTTAATGGAGGTTGGCTACTAATCGCGAGGTGAGTACTTAACCAGGTGGGTATCTTGCTGCTCATCTCCGAATCCCGTCTGGCTCGTAATTTTACGAACGGGCCTTCTCAAAATATAATAATGTAATGATCCCGTGCGCCAGGCTACTCGTCGTGGGGAGTAATTGCAATGTGACCGAAGCTTTTAAGGCGTCGTGTGCACCGGCATGAGCACCGCAGATGTAGACAGCTCTGTTTTGAGGAAAGAGTGACGAAAAAATAAAGGCTAAATCCATACACTACAGACAAATTAACTTTTTAGACGGCATTACCACAAAGGCTAAAGCTTAATTTATTAATAACTAAACACTACTCCCATCTAATGTTTGCAATTGTTAATTGTATGTTTCATTCTTGAATTCTTCTTTTAACGTCTACCTCTTCTTTCACTCCCAGAATAAACATTTGTAATCGTGCTGCGTCTATTTATTTTACTTCATAATTGTTTGGATATTCAGTAGCAACGCAGCAAAATCTTTAAACAACACTGCCTGGGCCATTGGTGCAGTAGTCGTTTCTGACAGGCATATCAGTCCAAATGAGCAACGCCGCGTCAGCTGGTCTGATTTGCTGGATGACCGCCGCTCCGTCCAGCTTTCCAAACGCCTAGTTGCTCTGAGTTCTCGCGAGGGTGATGTGCGGCCCCTGGTTTGTTGGCTGAGGAGGTCCCTCGTTTCGGATGGCTGGTGAATGATTTTTGTGTGCGGCCGTTGCACGCCACCGACACTCGAGTCGTCACACGGATACCCTCCTAACATTTGAGGTGTTTAATGAAGAGGTTTGAAAATCAGGTGCACTTGAGTACAAGGGGCATTTATTCGGGCTAAGTGAAACGTTAGTGAAACTCGCCTTTATGCACCTGACTACCGCATCCGCCCGATCTCTAATATCTGCTCAAAGCGGTGTCAGGTTCGTATCTCTTGTCATTACCTGGTCTTTCGCGTCTCAAACTCCCCACTGCCAGTTTCTCTAGTGGATGACCAAGAGGAAGTTTCTTTCTTTCCCGTCTTTTGATTTGTCGGCCATCTGACTTTCTGGAACTTTCAGTTACTTCTCGTTCGTGATTCGAGGATGTCTCTTCATCCTGTGCGGCATCATAATGAAGAGAACGTGATGTGATATTTCTTGAGCTTAGTGGAAGACACGGTACACCGCACGTGTACCGTGTTAACCAAATCGACATCGGTTATCGTGTCACGGTCAACCAAATGAGCGATTCGTTTTACCTGGAGAAAAACGCGAGGTAGCGTCGCACATTGTTTAGAAATTGGCGTATCGCTTCCAAAAAACAAAAACTCGTAATTTGGCAATATATTGAAAGGATGATGCGTTTATAGCTCTACTGTAAGATGGGGACACAGGAGAGCGATGGCTCTGTTCAGAGTGGCTAATTGAGGACTTGGGCCTGAGTGTGAGTAACGGGTCGCTGTAAAGGGGGGACAGGGGAGCGTCAACCATTGCCACCACCCAAAAATTGTTTTCTAAAAAGTAAATGTACGCTCAAAAACAACCAATAAAATTCTCTCTTACAACACTGCAATAAATTAAATATTTTATCAAAAACGTTTCACGAATACTTCAACAACGTACTACAGAATACGTATTCACGGTACAACGGTTCTTTACATTTCAATAATATGAAAGAGTTGCTGTTCTATATCTCAACTTGTGATTAGACAAAATTAATGACGGGCGGCTTCTTCCTGAAGCCTTGTTGTCGCATGACGCACGGCTGTGTCGTAAGCAGGGCCCAAGAAAGTCAGCTGGGCCGCCTGTTGGACAACCGAGGTATAGACAACGCTCCCACTTTCGAACTCTTGGTATCAGAGTTCATATGAGATTCGAATTTATAATGGACAAAGTGGGTTTGCGATGCATATAATCCAGGTCCTACCATTTTACAATACTAATTTCATAATCTTCGATCGGTTAAGATGGCTCAGGCATCAACTCATTGCCCCCCACTGCTTCTGACTGGCAGGTTCTACGATTCGAGTGTTGACAGAGGCAGGATTTTCGACACAGACTAGTTAGCTAGGTCGAATTCAACCGTTGTCAAGAGGATAATTCTAGAGGTCGGCAGATCTGATCGGTAGTTTTCCGTGGTTTCTGCGATCAACACAAGGCGAATACTGGAGCAGTGCCTTATCAAATCGCCACGGGCCGTGTCCGATCTTTCCTTACCCTACCCTTACTCCTTACTTTCTCACACTTACACTTACACTCACAGGAACACCACCACCACACACGTTGGGTACCTGTCGGGAGCTTAGAGCTGGTCGCGGATGGGGCAGGGGTCCCGATGGTGGATGATACCTAGTTGGGGAAAACTCCGTAAATGGACCTATAGTTCGGTGCTGAACCTTACCATCCAGCGAGAGAAGAATACAGTCATCTCCCGTGACAAAACATTAACACACTTACGGGACTAATGACCATAATTGTTAACGCGCCCAGAAACACACAGCCCTCAACAACCAATCTATCAACCATCGCCTACGAAAAATCAGTCTTTATGCTTACTGGTAACTTCATCTTTTCAATCATCATACAATTCGTAGTCATAATCTTAAAATGTTCATCAATTTACTTTTTAATAATAACATGATGAATTATTATCATGTTTTTAATTATCTCCTTAATTGCCATCTACGTTGTCGTCATCATATCACATCTCGCGTGTATCGCACGATACGGGGGAGGTGGCTGGTTTCCTTTGTTCGAAGCTCTCGGGTGGCGCGCCGCAGCGAAGGCTGTGGGCGGGCGCCAGGGCTATTCCCGCGCGGCAGTGGAGCCGGACGCCCCCCCCCCCCTCCAAGCCCAGCCTGGGCACGCGGAAGGGCGCGCCCCGTCCCCAGGCTTCCGCTCGCACGACAACAAACTGCTCAGGGAAATGGATAAGTAGGACGAGTTGGATAATAAGTGGCGTTTTAAAAGTTATTTACGGAGCAAGTAAGGTTATTTTTGTGACGGTCCCTCTAAATGTTATGAATTACAGTATCTATTAATTATGGACAGACAATTCGTAATATTTTTTATTACATGACATATTTCTCAGAATGATTTTAGTATGAAAAAAGGTTTAGTATAAATTAGGATAAGGCGAGATTGATTTTTTTCTTTATTATATCTTGCACAATTTAATTTACACAATATCTATATAATTTGAATGTTATTTATTTACTGTTACTAGAGGAAGGAAGGCAAATCTGAAATACCATTTACAAATGACAAACATTTTAGCCCCAGATGCGGTGTTTGTGTCAAATTTCATTGCAACATTGTGCAAAGAACCGTGGTCGAACCGTGCACACAATGTTGTCCTTGTATCTTGAGAAAACATAGCGATATTGGAAAATACATTTCTCGAGAGTACAATTTATGAACAGAGTACATAAATTGCAAAATGGGTGACAAATATGAAATACGTAAATAACACTCATGAAATTGGGCAAAACAATTAAACACAATACGGATCAAATGATTTATTCTCCCATTATCATTACGCAGAGCCTACTTAAAAAAATTGATGCACGACACTTGTAGATGGTAGAATGGTAGTATATAAATTACAAGCAAAGATTATATTCTAAAATGCTGACTACGTTTTACAAATATCGCAGACCTAACTTCCACTAGGCTAATCAGCGCATGCTGTTGTCAGCCCATTCTTCACATATGAAACATTGGACCCCACTCTTCTCCTCTACTGCCTGCAGTAGTATACAAACACGTGATACTATTCTATATTTTCCAACCTGATGGTATTCGATATTTCACGCCTACTGTACACATTCTTTTGGAGGCACATGGAAGCCGGTAACGGAACGTGTCTCCAAAAAGACAAAACTTAATCCCAAAATGTGCTCTATTCGACTATACAAATAACAAACCAAGAACAAAACGTTACGTGTGCAAATAATCGGGATAGATGTCTTACCAAAGTGTTCACTTTCCAAAATGCACAAAAATGCTCGTACTCTTTGGAGTTTGCGTGGTAGCAGCAAGGAGAGCACGGACACCGTTGGGTCATGGGACTTTCAAAATGAAATGTTCACCCTGGTGTTACTAGGCTGCATCACTTAACACTGTATCAACCGAACTATTCCATTTCAATTGTCACAATATTCCATTTCTGCCGCCTTCTATTATTTATTGTTACTTAATGAATCAGACATAGGTGTGATAAATGAGCCATGGAATAAAAAAATATTACGAAATGACTGCCTCTAATAATAATAATAATAATAATAATAATAATAATAATAATAATAATAATAATAATAATAATAATTCATGATATTTATGAACCATTCAAGTCAGTAGACTTTTTGACAAGTTCTAAAAATGTTTACCATCACCGAAGATCGCATCACGCTGTGAAATGTATTCTTTTGCCAGTCATACAAGCGTTGCTAGGTTGCCGATTTTATCCGGAAATTTCATTATTTTGGCCTGTAGTGTCAATTCTGGGGAATAATGTTTTTTTGTGTTGTTTTAATGTTTGTACTTGCTTTTTAGAGATTGGTATAGGTTTGAAAAAAAATATTCAAAAACAAATAGTAGAAATAAAAATCATTTATTTTAACTTAAAATAAAACTCTGGATAATTCTCTTTCATGCATATCAAAACCGATAGAGTAAAGTATACAGTAATTTCTAAACTTGAGTGCTATTCAATAAGAGTTACGAAGCGTAAGAGGTATAATTAGTATATCTCTTTCAGTCATTATAAACCGAGACAAAGATACCTCTTACGCTTCGTATCTCTTACACTGCCTCTTTATGAATATCAAATACAATTAACAATACTTTTCGTATTTCTTTAACATCTATTGGTCTGTCTGTACTGGCACAGCAGCTTCTGTCGAAGCCAAAGCCTACCAGGGGCGTCTCGGCCTTGCGGCTATGGGTTAAGGGGCAAGTGTAGTAAGCACATAGACATCCCTACGCCAAATTCTGGTCTTAACCTGATAAGTGAGCTTTCTCATAGACGTACAGCAACAGATACTGAGACACGGCATTCGCACACCATAATCTGCCCCAACCGGGAATCGAACAGTCGATGGCGTCATGGAAAGCGAGCACGCTGGCAAGTGAGCTACATGAATACATTGATATTTTGCAAACGTTGTCCAGTTGGAGAACTAACAAGAATAATAGGTAGTGAAAGGGTTCAAGCACAATTTTGCCACGTTTTGTGAAATAAAAGTTTATCATTTCTATGTTTTATTCATCAGCAGCACCCTCAATTTGGTTTGCCATCAATGAGTATCAAAAAAATCGCCCACAAGAAGTAAATAATCAGTGAATGCGGAATGGAATATTGAGATCGTTCCTTATTAAGGAAGTTGGAATAAATAAGTGTAGGAAAATATCACTAATTTGAATGGACAAAATTCTCCTCGCAACGAACGCGTATTTCTAAGTCGGCGGCGCGGGTCCGGCCCTGAACAAACCAGTAAAACATTTTTAAGCCGAGTCAACGCAATATTTTCAATTCATTTGACATTAATTACTAATCACTTTCATTTATGACATTTTACCCAACTAACTTGATCGGGTTGTACCGACGGAATACTGGCTAACAAGATAAATAGTCTGCGACGGACAGAGGAGTAACAATCGCCGACGATAGAGCATATGGCAGCTCTTGGGTCGATGGAATGCAAAGTTCTCGGGGCGCGAGGCGCTGGATAAAATCGTGCTTCAGAAAAGGCGACCGCGCGCCGAAGAAGTCAATATCAAGTGAGGCCAATCTGCCCAGGGTAAATTTCCGTCCAGTCTACTTCCTAGAAGGGCTCTTCGTAGCCGATTCATAAATGTTGAATAGGCGAGTATGGAGAGGATGGCGATTATCAAATCAATTCAAACCATAATGTTATGGGACATTAACCGCCAGATCCGGCTGCTAAACGTCAATTCCTATACTCCGGAGAATTACCCCTGCATCGAGGTAAAAAGGTCGCCCTGAGTATCGCGTCCGTGGCTTGCAGAAAAAGGCTAACGTGGCGCCATGGTGGCAACGAGAATTCCAAATAATTAATAACACTTAATAACTTCCACTTGTCGGAAATACGTGGTAGCACGTAGTTTCGTCACAATATATTAATTTTTATCCAATACTATTTCAGTAGTATACATACGTTTTACGACTCTCACAAGCAAAAAATCTTAATGGGATTTCTAATGATCGGGATAAATGGGATTTCTAATGATCGAAAATTTCTTGGAGACATGACGAACGAATCGCCTTTTGACTTGTGAAGGATTTGTTGAAAACACGCATCTAAATATTCATTTCAAATGCAACCCGCAACGCTCGACAGCATTGTCAAAATCTATATAGTTAAATAAATCCAAAACAAAGTCTTTTAGGGCCTTAAAACTTAAAATTTTGAGGACAAAGGCCCCAAAGAAACAATTCTTTTAATGTACTCTACAGGATACGTTATGATTGCGTAGGCTTCCGCGGCCGGAGTTTATGTTGGCTAGGCTATCCGGGAGGAGCCGCGTCAATGTCATGGTGGCTAACGTATATAGCCTAGCCAACAGGATACGTTATTCTTAGGCATTATATAACACCTTTGCTGGTCCGACGTTTATCGATATTATCCAATATCAACTAAATTACTCGGCAGTGGAGGCGATCCTTGTTTGTGACGTCACGCTTCGAAGACTTAGTTTTCGCAGACTGATGAGTTTCATTTGCATAATAATTAATTCAATATTATGCAAATAAACCTAAATGATTTCGCAGCAACAAGAAGTATTAATAGTTGCTTGATACCGTTGAATATTGCTCTTTATGTGTATAGTGCGATCGTTCATTCATCGAATGTAAGTATTGACATTCTTGTTTGTGTGAAAAGCGATTAATTTTCACAGGTGTAACTCCCAGTTCGGTAATAAGCGTAAATAAAATTCGGAGGAGTAGGGTTATGCTCGCCCGATCCTGTATTTTTGCACGGACAACTTTAAGTAGCTTTCTCAAGAGTAAAATACCTCTGTAATATTTTTGTGACTTTCAAGGATAGCGAAAAGCTAACTGTCAAGGAAGATTATCTAATTACTTCAAGTGTTGTGAATTGTTTCAATAAACATGTGAATATTGAATAAACCTTTATTCAAAATTTGTTTTCAACGCCAATTTCAATATTCTTTATTTTTATTTTAAATTCTAAGAGGAGATAGGAAGTTACCTTTTCAATTTTTTTAAAATAAATAAACACGTTTCGTTAACAACTTTCCCTCTTAATATGGAAAAGGCAAGATAGGGAAGATGGTGAAATTTAACATGCGAGAATTCTGTACAAAGAATTCAACATGCGATGTACATTATTTTATTTGAAGTTCTGTCTTTAAAGAACAGACTTCATTTAAAAATATATCTTAAATATTGTACTAGAAGGACGTCGCAGATAAAATTTTGATATTTTTCAATTTTCGAAAATCCAGTGATATCAATGACAAACGATCTTGGAGTTCCAGTTTGATCGTGGAAAATCAATTTGGAGAAAATCGTCTGAACGGTAAAGACGCTAGCTTTGACCACTACCTGTCAGTCGGACGGACAGGGAGAGAGAGAGAGAGAGAGAGAGAGAGAGAGAGAGAGAGAGAGAGAGAGAGAGAGAGAGAGACGGACAGATACACGGACAGATACACGGACAGATACACGGACAGATACTCGGACAGATACTCGGACAGATACTCGGACAGATACTCGGACAGATACACGGGCGGACGAACGTTTCCTGTAAACCAATTGTTCGATAATAAGAGCCCACAAATCATATATTATAAAGTTATTTAGTGCGTATTAGATGAAGTAATTTAGTACGTATAGGAACAAGCTATATATCATTTTTATATATCGGAGTTTCACAAAACAAGTTTTTATAACGAAAAATCACCACTTTCCACGGCAAAATTACATTTACAATACTTTCTTTTTACTGCATACGTAGTAAGAAGTAAAAACAAGAATCTCTTGCCGCGATATCAGTACTTGCGATATAAAACCAATAAGACACATAAATGTTGGAACGGCAGGACGGGCTGGGCTAGCACGTTTGCACCCGTGCAGGCGTGCGGGCGTGCAGCCAAGTGGGGCGTGCTTCTGGGGCACGGCGCGGCAGCGCCCTGGCCGTGACACCCGCCGCCCCGCACCCGTGCGATTTCACGATTCGCTTTGCCAAAGGGCTCTGCTCGATCCGCTTCTCTTTGGCCAACGGACGCGGTATTTCTGCACAGGATTTATTATTGGTTTGGGGGTTGGAGCAAACCTCAAGTGAACCTTAGTCGTCAGTTCATGAAATGAATATCGTTTAATGAAATTCAAATTCTATTCACTTCTCGCAAATACATTTTCCTGTATTGTGACAATTTCACACATTTAAAAATTAAGAAAGGGGTGATGGTTTATAAACCTTCAAACAGTATAATAAAATCGAAAATTAGAAAATGTTAATATGGAAATCGGATCGTCAAAATTATAATTTTTGTAATAGTGCTATTATAACCAATCGCTGTAAAAGACATTCCAGCGAGGAAACTGATATACGGGTGGGACACTAGAGCCAATAAGAATAGAAGAATAAATAAGAAAAGAACACAGGCTTGTTTTTACCGTAGAGTTTGTGCTACGATAACGCAGCATCTTACGTTCCTCCTTTAAAGTATTTTGTAGCACTTTTTAATGGACCTTTCGCTGATGCACTTAGGCTGTATAACATGTGGCCATCCGAGATCGTAAGCAACATGTACTTTCCAGTTTAAGTCACCGACGTGAATAATGTAAACATATTCCTTACAGGTTCAGTGAAATATGCGTTTCTATAGCTTAGTTGACGCGCGACTAGGAACCAAATATTCGCCCACGTTTTGACGTCATTTATACGTCTGCATTCTTTGTTCTGAGTGCTGCACAAATTTTAGCCCTGGAGTGAAATCTCCGCCATCAGTGTGCAGGATTGAAGGGAACCGTTCCAATTATTATTTTACTATTATTATCATTATTATTATTATTATTATTATTATTATTATTATTATTATTATTATTATTACATTACAACCTGGCGTATAGTTGTTGCCAACTTTTCCGCATAATTATTAATTTAAGTTTTTATAATCACTAAATTGTACTTTATATAATTCGTACACAAATAAAAAAAACATGTCTAAAACTGAGAGTAGATTTTTGCCAATTGAAATAAGTTAACAAGAAATTTACCTGATAAGAGAAGCCATGTGATTTTAGCGGCAATGGGAAAACTACTTACCAGGACAATGAATTTTTAGTTTTATATTTCCAGAAGGGCGGGAATACATTTTCAGCAAACGCCGTTGTTTATAACTTCAACACTCAACGTAGTAATCATATTCATGAGGTGACAGTATCAACAGATCACTACAAAAAATGCATGTATAATACGTACGTTATTTTACAACACCTTGCCAGATGACATTAAACGATTAAATTCGATGCAAAAGTTGAAGTCCCAAGTGAAATATTTTCTGCTGTGCAACTGTTTCTATACAATTAGAGATTATACTGAGCATCCAAAAGTAAAGTAATATTAATTTTAACAATGACATTTAATGTATTATTTACCATTTGGATTGTATAATTCTAAAGAACCTGTAACAAGTATTGCACTTCAGCTTCTGTGTCAATGACACCCATCTCGATCAAGTTTTAGTCCTGTTTCCCTGATCCTTGAGCAAATGCTGAGATGGCGCCTTGTTTTACTTCTGGACATATATGTAACTTCAAATTAACTTCTCCCCATAAACGTTACACACAGTTGTTAACCGTTTTTGACGTAAATAAATACATATATTTCCAGATAAAAATACTTACAATAACTGCAAGACATTTAAACATTATTTTGTTTGAAATGTATTGAAATAGTTCATATTCATTACGACTGGCACTGCCTATATTGCCAATCCCTAGGAGCCTCCAGTGCATTGGTTTCAGCTCCTGGGTGACTCGCGCTTTTTTGTGAAATTGCATCGCAAGAATATCGTTTTCTGTCAATAAGTAAACTCTTTAGTAGAAAAACATATGAATGCCTCTGAATGAATATTATAACTATCACTTGCCTTCCTAACTTCTGAATGACATTATGCACTTCATTATATGCATTGCACATACGTCGTCTTATTATCAATCCTTTTTTACATACTAGTGGACCCAGGAATGCTTCGCTATTACAATGAATTACTCTTCACATGCTACTGGTCATGTTATTTTTAATCACGTTTCCCCCCCTCTCTCTCTCTATCTCCTCAACTGATTGAATTCGACCCAGCTCTGTAGCAAGTATCATAAAATGCGCCACTTAGGGACTCGCATCCTAGAATCCCTCTATCAACAATGCTGCCGAGGCAATGATGTTACCGCTGAGATATGTCAGGCGCTAAGATCTCTAAAAGAGTCCGAAATCTGAGGTGCTGATTCATAACACTGTGAGGGTTATATAGCTGGTCAACAGAAATAAAGAAAACTTTGAGAAGACAAATTGCACCTCTTGTAAATCAACTGCGCCCCATTCCTACCTGATATGTGCGCGTACAACCTCAGGACATTCCACATGGCCAACTAGTAAACATCTAGCTGCTGCTGGCTGTTCTGTAAAGGGCCCATCGCAGCCAACCGTAGGGAAGGAACAATGGCGGAGAGCCCGCCAACCAGTTGCGCAAATAGGGCAACGTCCCGCGGTCCAGCCCTCGCTTCTTACTCAACACTAGCGTGTCTCTTGTTTCACGAGAACGGGGCTCCCGCACGGCGGAACAGTGGCTATCCTGGTACGAATGTCATCATTACTAACTTTTTAATAGTGAAAATTCGTTGCAAAAATATAATTTGCCGATTTTTTTTCGCAACAGAAAATTTAAGTGTTAAGTGAAAGGTTACATTCCGAGGTGGTAGCAGATATCTTGTGGTAGTCCATAATTTGATAAAGGAAATAATCGTTCACAATACAGTATAATAACTTTATTAATTATTACATTCCCAGAGTTAACTTTCGGGAAATTACTTTTCCCATTCTCAGTAAGTCTTCCCCAAGCAACGTGAATCACTTACGGTTGTTCACAACGTGGTCGGAAAAATACGAACACTGAAAAACATGCTGGGTACGGTTAGGTGGCAACCATCTTTTGAAACAGAGAGAAATTTTATGCTGCGAGATAATCGAGATGGTTAGTAAAGTGTTCCTGTCCTTTAGGTGAAAAGATCTCTCCATCCCAAAAGGTGGCTGCCACCACCATCGCTTTAAAAGGTTACGTAATTAAGTAAAATATTGATAGATTTAAGACAGCAGTCTGTTTTGAGTTATTTGTGAACTGAAAAAGTTATAAGTACAAGAAAGACAGTTCTTGGTTACCTCTTAATCAAGCGTCTCTTATTTAATGTCCGTGAAAACCTATTTTTCATATTACCTAATATATGATCTATATTAATCTTACATATTAGTTATGGGTTTTTATTACAGTTTTTATTAGATTATTTTCGCAACATTTCAGCAATATCAATGAGGTCAACACATGCGCCACTCACAAGCCACAAAATTAATGAAAACTTTCATCGCGAAGGAAAACAAGTAACTTTTATTCTCCTCGCAAGACAAATGGCGATAAACATTTGCGTAGTTTTTCAACATTTCAGTCTTCCCTTCAAGGCGTAAATTATCGCCACAGCCTCCCGCCAGTGACCCACTTTCTTACTCTGAACTTCCAAGTCTCTGAATGGACAGTGGGTGATAGAAATATATATAGTTTGAACGTTCATGAATATTTTTTATTTTCTTGCACTTACTAACATAAGAATTGCATTCGTGCGCCGGAAAACGGCGATATTTTTTACACAAGAACCCTTATTGTCGGACCCTGATAAGAAAAAAGAAGATACGTCCAGTTGTTAAATATATAAAAAATATTTCGCTATTGATCGACGCCAAAACGTCTGTCTGTGTTTCTGGGTCTGTCTGTGCACAACGCGCATAAACCGCTCGTTGAATATCTCCGAAATTACTATTCTCCAATCGTTTTAGTTGATGTCGTAAACTTTGGAATTTGAAACCAAAATTTTAATTTTGTTGAGTACTTTATATGAAGCACTTGCGATATTTTCAAAGTTTTCAAAAAATGTCTCCAAATGTTTTGATTTAATTTTGTTGTTAAATAGAGCAAAAGAGTTTAAGAGAATGGTACAGATCTCATTTTCGTTAATATCCCCGATTTTTCGAAAATTGGAAAAAAATTCTAAATTCAAAATTGGAGGTAGTGGTTTTTGTCTCAGACCAAGTCTGTACAAAATTAGCTCTGCATGAAAATTCATGAACAATGTTTTTAAAAAAGGAATAGTTTTTGCGTATTTTACGAATGAAATTTACAAAAAAAAGTTTCTCAAAAACCACTCCAATTTTTTTCTTTATATTTACTTCACAAGTGTAGTAAGACACAATAAAAATATGTTGCCAGTCATATTTTCGGGCATTGCTCAGTTTTTTGAACATTAAAAAAATATTAAACTACAAAATTGAAGATGGCTATTTTTGCCTCAGACAAATCTGTTGTACAAAATTAGCTCTTTAGAAAAGATCAGGTACAATGTTTAAAAAAACGAGTAGCTTTTGCGTATTTTGTGATCGAAATGTAGAAACAAATTCTCAAAATCCGCTCCAAATGTTTTCTTTAAAATTTCTCACATATGTAATAAGGAACGATAAGAAATATAGCTCTAGTCATATTTTTGGGTATTGCTTAGTTTTTTCAAAAATTGCAAAAAACATTTCAAAACTACAAAACTGATATAAAAAAGGTCATGTACAATTTTTTTAAAAAACTAGTAGTTTTGAGTTATTTCTGTTTGAAATTCATATAAATAAGCTATATGTATATAATATCATATAAATTATATATACTTATATATATGTGAAACCTGTATCAGTATATATATATAATGGATGGCCATTGTTGGCAGCGCGCATTACTGCATGCGCTCTTTGTTGTCAGTGCTCATAGACAGATGTGTTTATATAGATAGAAATGCTATATTATATTATAACATAACCGTTACTAAGGGGCGAGAAAGTTTATGCTGTTTTAGCGTCACTAGTTTTCTATGAAGGATGAAACACTTGGACACCAAAAAGATGGAATACTTCGCTGTAAATGTGAAAGTGTTACTGTTGAATAAACAGCATGGAGGAGGTTCACACTAACTGGTAAATGTCATCCACAAAATACTAAAAAAATGGAATTCTGGAAACAAATATATTGGGATATTTTTAATATTTAAGAAAAGCTTTTCACACAAATCACAATAACATCTAACAAAAACGTAAATCAGTGGGAATTAGCGTTGATGTATTGAATTTACTCTTGTCATTCTTCAGTGACAGACTACAATTAGGAAAAATGACAGGCAAAATAAGTGAACCCATACGTATATCTATAGGATTAGCTTAGGAAACAGTTCTGGGACATTCATTATTTCTCAATAACTTAAAGACCTATTAGAATATATCACTCAAAAGAAGTGGCTATTGCTATGCCGATAGCACCGTCGTAATTTATATTACCGTTGGCTCCCGACTTTATCCACATTACACTTATTACGTTAAAGTATTTAGGTATTTTCATAGACCAGCTTTGCAAATGGAACAAGCCTATCGATTTTCTTTGTTATATTTTACACCAGACAATTTATAAATTCATCACCTCCACTATTATTTGTTACCAAAGCTGTTGCACTTGGTATATTTCGCTTTACTTCAATCATTTTATCAGTATGTTTTAATAACCAGGGGATGTGCTTGTAAATATACACTATGTGATCAAAAGTATCCGGACACGTGGCTGAAAATGACTTACCAGTTGGTGGCACCCTCCATCGGTAATGCTGGAATTCAATAGAGTGTTGTCCCACCTTTAGCCTTGGTGACAGCTTCCACTCTCGCAGACGTACTTTCAATTAGGTGCTGGAAGGTTTCTTGGGGAATGGTAGCCCGTTCTTCACGGAGTGCTGCACTGAAGAGAGGTGTCGATGTAGGTCGGTGAGGCCTAGCACAAAGTCGGCGTTCCAAAACATCCCAAACGTATTCCGTAGGATTCAAGTCAGAACACTGTGCAGGACAGTCCATTACAGGGATGTTATTGTCATGTAACCATACTACTCAGGCCGTGCCGTAAGCAGGTGTTCGATCGTGTCGAAAGATGCAATCCCATCCCCAGATGCATCCCCATCCCCGAATTGCTCTTCAACAGTGGGAAGCAAGGTGTTTAAAACATTAACATAGGCCTGTGCCGTGTTAGTGTCATACAGAATAACAAGGGGTGCAAACCCCCTCCATGAAAAACAACAACACACCATATCACTATTTTGGATGTGTCCGGATACTTTTGATCACATAGTGTATTTTACTATCCTTAAAATTGTTCCAAAACCGGATGATCATAATTTGCCTAGACTACCCAACTAATCTTCTATTTACAGATTTAAATATTTTGAGCTTAAAGAAAAGTTGCCACAACATTTTACTAAATTATGTTCACAACAATGAAAAAAATCAATATGATCATACAAATATCACACAAGACGGACACGTACACCTTACTTATCAGAGCCAAAAATCTTTACAACTACCGGGAACAATTATAAAGCTAATTTTGACCCAAGGCTATGCAAGTGTTTTATATAAAATACTCTCAACCCACTACTGCAATGCAGAATCAATTTAAATTGAAATTAAACAACTAATACAAACGGAATTTTTTATTTGTCTGATTTCATATCTTTACATGGCACTTTCCCACTCTGATTTAAATTTATCGTAAGCGGATACTAAATATGTAATTGTGTATTTTAGTAATATTATTTATTAATGCTTATATTATTGGTATATTTATTATAATTATAACAATTTACAATTTATTATAAAATTATATTACAAGCTTTACAAAAAACAATATTTTTGTATTTAAATATATATTATATATAAAATTGTATTTATATATAAAATATTATTATATATAAAACTTTCGGTAATTTCAGTTGTTTGTATTGTAACATTGTTAAGACTTTTATTGCAGCATTTTCTGGTAAAATCTAACAAGAATGTTTTGTTCAAAAAACCGTGAAAATGATATCCGCTTTTCGAAAATTTTGAAAGAATTTTAAATTATTTAAATGTAATCACAGACTAGAGTGGTTGAGTTGGAGAGATGTGCTCCTACCAGTAGAATTGAACATGCCTCTCTTGCTATGGAAATAACTCAAACGCTATTAGCGATGTGCTGGTTCTCTGGTTCGCGGGCATAATTTGTAATCTTCAATGTCAGTAAAAGTCTAATATGTCAATGGTTGGAAAAGGAAGAAGCAAAATAATTTATGTTCTAAAAAGGATAAGGTAACTACGAAGACAAATTACGAAAATCAGGGCACGATATTGAATGCGAAACAGACGAAAACTGAAGATGACGAAATGCCCGATAGCGCAAGTAAATACTGTGATGAAAAAAAGGCCAGGTGTAATTGAAGTAAGTTAACGCTACTAATAAACAAGGGCAACTGTACGAAAAACATTGTTTTTATTCTCCGCCTTCTTATTTTTTTGCAAGAAACGCAAGACTTCACTGAACAGAAACTGAAGAATTCTGTATTGTATCTTGATGAGAAAACCTTGTAGAGCATCTTATTGACTAACAATGTGTTGAAAATACTGTAAATGTCGTTATTCGCTGTCAACGGAATCCGTAAATCGTGTGCTGTGTGAGCCTAGAACATACAAAGTGAATATATAAGATGGTAGTTTGATGGCGGTGGGATATTCAGAATATTTCAACAATTAAAATATTGGGGCTAATGCCGCGTTTAAAATAGCACATAAAACGACATTGAATGCAATTAATTTCACACCAGATGTCCACTGGTAAAAAGTGGACATTTTCGCCCCCACTACATGTTCTAGAATTTTGTAACGCTCCTTTTCTGAGACATTCAGTATATTAACGAACGTCAGATTTATTTAAAAGGACGAGTACTTAATGTAGGGGACCACTAGCATAGCAATTTCGAGCGCCACCACTGAAGAGACCATTAATAAAAAACTTTGCGAATCGTAAATGACGAAGATTCTGTGTAAAAAATCTATTCAAGAGTATCAGAACGATTAGTAAAAGGATACAACTCTGTACAAATCCCCTGTCAGAAATACGACCTAGCGTCCTGTACGTGGAGGTATTACTCGAGAAGAAAATCATGGGCAGTTCTGTACACCCACGAAGAAGAACAATACTGCATTGGACACCCCTGCGGCTTGGCAGATCCTAGTTGAACTGTAGTCGCCGACCACTTGGCCCAATTAAGTTTCGAGGACGCGCAGTCTCCAGGCGACAACACATTGCAAGCAGACTACGATTAATTCGGCTCCCTCTCACCAAAACCCTTTTGAACTCTACGAGACGCACGGAACCAATAGGTGAAAATATATGAGTGTGAAGATATTAGGTTAATAGAACAACATTATCGTCAATGAACACTCTGCGTGCTTTGCTGTCGGGTTTATTTTGGGAGTAGTGGTGTAACAGGCACAGGCTGCATTCACTGAGCGAGAAATGAAATATTGCATCATCGGTTCAGGGACCGCTTTCGATGATTATACTAGTTGCGATATTCTAATCATTAGTGAGTGGATTGTTAGGCCTTAGAAAGTCTTTATATATGCTTTTAAAAATGTTTTTATGACCTAAAAATTCTAAAATTTGTACTTTAATATGTAATTAAAATTAATAATATTTCATTTTCTAAAGAAACCTTTCTTGATAAAATTCAAGAGAAACATGCTTGGAATGAAAATATACACTTTTGTTCAAACATAATTTAACCTATCTTTCTGCGCGGGAAAAATAATTTTTAATTTTTTTCTGTCAGGTTTAAAAAATATGATATCAAGAAATATCTCTTATTTGCACAAGTATTTTATTATCTATAGGAAAGAAAACAAACTCAAACTGTGACATGCTTTTTCTAATCAATGAACGCTCACAAATCAAGATTCTATGAAAACCTGAAACGTGTTAGAGAAGTCTCTATTTTAAAGAAATGTGCAAAATATGCTTCTAAAATTATACAAATATGCACCAACAAGAAAAATGGGCCAAATATACACTAACATTCATCTTCATAGCATCCAATTCTAACCAAAATTTAAGAAATTTCACTTAGGTATGTCCCGAAGCAACGTACAAATATGTGCAAAATCATAGAAATTGCTACTAATCATATTATTTTTCCTAGAGTTAAAGAGTTTACATGTATTATTATTGTTGCCGCTGATGTTTCGTTTTTCTTCTAGGCTAACCTATAATTTCTCATAAACTGAAAAGAAAGTTCCCATACGTAATTATAAGATTAGTATGACTTGCATTTTCTAATAGGTCTTCATCGCTTATTTTTTATGCATTCGTAATATTTCTATCAACGTTGCAAGTATCTAGTCAATTTTTCTATTTTAAGTAGCAATTCACGCGATGATTTGATGTGTAAGGCGTAAGAGTGAAGTTGTTTCGTTTGGTCAACTACGTTGCTGACGTAATCGAAAAAAAGGCGATGAAAGAAATGTTCGCATCAGGCTATATGGCAGCACACCAGCCGGTTAAGCGGGCCGAGGTATATTGTCTGTGGAAAAAATCGTTAAATACAAGTAACATCAATTTAATTATTTTGTGGAGATTGGATAATATAAATTAAGACCATAACATCAATTGCAATAGTGTAAAACCCGATTAAGTTTCCAAAATATAAATTGTATTGATTTTGTATCGACCAGACAAGGAAATTGTCAAGCAGTAGGGAAGTCTTCGACATGCAATAACTGCCATTATATTTCAATTTAAAAGAGCCCCTGGGCAATATTATTTTACATACACTTACAATTTTGACTTTTGTGAATGATATTGCAAATTAAAGGACATTTTAAACCTCAAGACTTAATTTAGGTACAACCATGCAGCCAATGTTGCGTCTGCACTTAATAAGTAGATTCTGACCGCTAAAAATAGACAAATTCCGCTGCTGATTACGAAAGCTATATTTCCTGCCGGTTTTGCCTTTGATGTTCATAAGTGCCTACGGTTGTTTGGGAGGAAGACACATAGGTCAAGCTCGATACTAAGTTCGGAGAAGAGGTGGTACGAGTCAGGTGCAAGCCTGGACGGAGCAGGGCACGGTAAATCAACCACAGAGGCACACGGAAAACCGAGATGAAGTTGGGTTGGAACCACTAAGGCAGGGCAGGAGGCACGGCGGTTGGCCTCGAGGTGGAGGGTTAGGTATCATTTCAGGGGACATTGGTTGTGGCGAAAGGAATCAGGCTGAGTCGGATCCGTCCGGGCCTGGTCGTGTCTTGACGTGTTGTGACGTGTCGTCGCGTGGCGTGGCATCTTGTGTCGTGTCGTGTCCTGTCGGGTCGGGTCGTGTCAGATTGTATCATGTCGGGTCATTTCGAGTCGAGTCGAATCGGATCGGGCTGGGCCGAGGCGGGGCGGGGCGGCAATATCGGGCCGGGTTGGGTCGGCCGTTGCGGCCATGTGGGGTCGGGTCGGGCTGAGCTGGATGGCCCTGTCGGGTCGAGTCGTCTCGTGTCGGGCCGGAAGAAAACGTATCAGCACGGGTCGGGACGGGAAAGCATGGAGCAGAAAGGCAGAGGGGCGGGGCAGGAGCGGTCGGAAGGGGAGCGGCGTTGATGGGCGAGGGCGGGGCTGGCTTGCAGCGCGTCTGGCGGGCGTTTCATAGCAGCCGTCCGCGTCGTTGGCGCCGCACGCAGTCGTCAGTCTGTCGCCGGAGCGTCTGCGCAATATCCATACATTCCGCCGGGCGCGGCCAGCAGCTGCTGCGCACCGCCCGCCCTGCAGGCCCTGTCCGACCGCCGCTTTCCAGGTACTTGACGTCGCGTCGGCGACCGCGCGTGCGTCGCGGGGTCGCCCGGACGCCGCTGAGCAAAGCAGCGCGTTGTGCGTTCGCATTGTCAGCTCTGGCCGGCAGGACTGGCCGGCAGGCCGCAGCTGCGCGCGGAGTGGCGAGTGCCTGAAGAGAGGTTGCTACACTGCTGACGATGTTTTCAAAGCAACGATGTTTTTATAAACTGGAGTGGAGTGCTGGTTTGTAGAAGCCGATGTTTTTAACATAAATCTTTCGGGCTCCATTGATTTCTCGGAGCTAAGGTCATTAGTCCCATGGGTTTAACGCGTGTTTTATCTCGCGATGTGGTGGCATTATTCTGTGATATCAGGCGCCGACCTACTCATCGGCTTGTGAGGTTCTTCCCGACAAGGTGACTTCCGGCCAGCTGGGGCAAGCTCTGAGCTCCCAACTGGTCTCCCTGCATGTATGGTAGTGTAGTGCATGTACGTTAGGGGTATGAATAATACAAGGAAGAGGAGGCCCGTTTGTTAGGAGACTGCTCCGACATTCTCGTGAATTTGAAAAACTACCAATCAGAGTAGCCCACCTGTGGAATTCTCCAGCAGATAGCGACCTACCTATGTAGCTAATGTCGAAAATCCCGCCACAGAAAGAACTTGAACCCTAGGACTTCCCAGTCAGATGCACTGCAGTGACATCAATTGATCCTCTGAGCCACCTAAACCGGTTTCGTTTTCGATGTTTTACGTAGATCTTTTATTTTTGAATGAAGGAAAAAAGTGCAATAAATTTTAGATATCTCTACAGGCAACATTCTTTTAGACCAAACTAACCAAGGGAAAAAACAAGTAAGTCTAGTTTTAGTCGATATAACTGTATTATTTTTCCAATTACAAAAAGATTTCTTTAATTATTTTTTTATTTTTTTATTCATAAGATTTTTTGTCTATTTATTTCCTGGCTATTTTGTGTCAGTAAAATCTCAGTAATAAATTTATTGACACGAACACTCCCAAAATAAATTGCGAAGATTTATGCGAGGATTCTACAACAGTTTCAAACTAAAGGTTCTATAACATTATACAATTTATCGAATTATTTGTATTTATACTATTTTCGAAAATTCTGAATGTGGACAATTTAATAATGTAATCGTTTCGGTAAAGAATTGTTTACTAGCTTTCCAATTACGCAGCAGGTATCCAGTATATTTTTGCATTCAGTTTACAGTCATGAGGCAAAATCTTTTCAAATTTATGTATATGCAAAATTTGTCTTCAATTGAATTTGCCATGTTGCCGTTGCTTGCACTAACATCAGGTGTTAAAGCAACTACATTTGCACACTGTTGCAATATGGCTCCAGAACCTTTCCCTCCAAATGTTATAAAACAATTTACAAAATGCGTTTACATAAAAATCTAAAATAAAATGTTATTAATTTGAATACTAACATTAAAATAAATGAAAAATTCCACAATCAAGGTATCTGGAGCCTATTCTTCGCCAAGAATTCTATCAAGTAACGCAACAAGATATATCTTCCTACATTTTCTCTTGTAAATGTTTAAATTTAAATCGTACGGAGAACGCAAATATACTCGAATTATTTACGTTATAAAGTTTTGAGTATGAAGATGTTGAAGATGAAATGTTATATAAATAATACCTATGTTACACAAAATACGATTTAGAAAAATGATTTTAAAAAACCTAATACAATGTATTTCACTTTACTAATTTTTCTCCAATCCACGAAATACATTTTGGATCCCCAATTTGCAACCCGCTGGCAATCGATAACCCGCTGAGGTACCCAAGTACCATCTCCGCTAGTTTCTGGATTATCGCATAGTCACCGCTGTGATCCTTAGGGAACGATGGTCAATAATAGGGTAGAGAATAATTGATTGAACACACCGATGTAATGCTTATCGACACGGAAACGGGAGTACCCCTAGAAAAGTCACCACGCACCTACTTTATCCACCACACGTTCCACTTGGAACTGGGTCTGGGATCGATTTATATATATATATATATAATTTATATATATATATATATATATATATATATATATTCATTAAGCATTTTTTTAAAAATATTAATCAATATTCTAACGTCATTTCAAAGATGTAGTATCCATATTTATATATTATATTAATAGTAGGGGAAGAGAGGAGGAACCTTATGGAGACCATTAGGATGTAAACACAGAAGAACGGGAAATGCAATTTATGTTTACTCCTTCCGCGATTGTCCGACTTCATTTCTTCGGAAGCAAAGAAACAAAGAAAGAAGCGCTCAAGAGAGAGTTTTTACCCTCTCGAGACGCTTATTTTTCACTCTGTTGATTTAGAATCAGAGGCTAATTGTCATGTTCTTTCCTTCTCTTCATCTTACCCTGATACATTACTTATGACAAACTAGTCTAAAAAAGAAAAACGATTTCTCACCAAACACTGTAAGTTATGTTGTTAATATGCTGAATGAAAAATAATTATTTGAACTTAATTTTCTCATTATTTATCGATTTAGCATTGCTCTTTTTAATTACTTGTTTAAAAATTCTAAGTAATACGAACCATTTCATAGAAAAAGCTAATCTCCATGGAAAGGGTGTTAAGGATTATTCCTTGTACTATTTAATCGAGGCGAAGGTGGCGGGTATTTGTATCACATTATGACCTTTGGTGTTTCCATGAAATCCTCGCATGAGTCTCGCCACGAAATCCTTCCATGAGTCTCGCCACGTAAAATAAGGCAAATTCAATTCAATTCAATTCAATCCTTTCGAAATGCCGAACTTAAATAAACAATGTAAGTTTTCACGTCAGGCGACAATGATATTTTTTACCGGTCTGATAGATCTTTAAGACTGGAGCTCACCACAAAGGACCACCGACCACTACCGCACCTCCAGTGATGATTTGTACCGCAGTTGCAGACGAAACATCAGGAAGTATGACTTCCAACCGTACCACGGCCTATCTGTTTGTGACCAATTTAATCACTTTACGTAGTGTATGTAAACACAATCCCAAAGAATGAGCTACAGCATCGTCGCACGACAATTAACTTTTCCGATTTCCATCGATTAATTGATTAGTGATTCCGGATGCGCAAACTGTTCAACTAGTCCCGTAGGTGTAGTGCACGGTTTATCGCGGGAGGATGCGGTGATCTTTCACCGCGGGATGGTGAGGTCCGGCTCCGACCTACATGACTGGCGGGGGTCCTTCAACCAGGTATGTCGCACCAAGACAAGCTCAAAGCTCCCGACTAGTCTCCCGGCATGTGCGGTAGAGTAGTGCATGTAAGTCTAAGGTATGAAAGTACGGTTGAAGAATAGGACAAGGAAGGGTAAAAAGTTCGCGCGCGGTCTCCAGCCCGTTTGTCAGGATACTGTTCAGACATTTGCCAGGTATTCATTAGAAAACTACCGATGAGAGCAGGCGGCCGCTAGAATTCCAATTCAGACCGGCCCCTGAATTCGACCTAGCCGTCTGGCTAATGTCAAAAATCCTGCACTGCAGTGAAATCCGTTTATGTCCTGCACCACCTAAGATGGTATTTTCATCGAGTTACTTTACTTGCCTTCAAGATTGAATCGTCATAAATCGCACATATTTTCTCGACATGAGAATCCCGATTCCCCCACTCCTTCGCTCTGGCTCGATGGAGAGCGCCGCAGAGTGGACGGGCGGCGCACCGGGCGAAGGGCTCTGGGCTCTCGCATCGGCGGCGGCGGCGGCGGCGGCGAGAGGGCGGCAGCGCCCGCGCCCGCGTGTATTTTTAACCGCGCGGCGACCGAGCAGTCGTTTGCGCGCCCCGGCCCAGCCCACACGCCCCGGCAGAGGAGCAACACTGCAGCAGCAGCAGCAGCAGCAACAAGGACCCACAGCCGAGCATCCGCCGAGCGCCCGCCCTGTCGCAATGGACCATAGCATGAGCCTGTCCGCGCCGCCCGCGCCGCCCACGGCCTCCGACTGTCGCACGCTGCACGACTTCTTCCAGTATTGGTGAGTGGCGGGGACGCCAGACGGCGTGGCGCCGCGTGCACCCCTTCCCGCCCCCCGCCACCGATTGGCGCTCCAGCTGCCCTCCCGCCCACTGCCACACACCTGCTCCACGCCGGTGGCCGACGGTTTGAGCGCGACGCGAGCGCAAGTGCATCCCATACGTGTCTTTTCACCGCCAGGTGTCGACCAGAAGACATCGACGGTCAGCATGCAATAAGCGGTGGGCCTCATTTCATGAAATAGTATGTCTTCCTTGCACATCATTGCACCTTCGTAGCTCTCGTAGTTTTATTCATTTTCTGATCGTATTATTCCTTTAATATATACGTTTATCAAATGTTTCACCGTTATCGCAAGTAATAAAGCAGGGCTGCAGATCCACGGCCCTCCTTCCACCTTGATGTTCATGTTAAAAATACATATACACTAAAATATAAATATATTTCACGTATTTTTATCAACTTCACATTCTCTTATTATGAAATTGTTTAATTTAACGGATGTGTTATACTAGTCACCAATATCCATCTAATACCGGCAAAAATTCTGTTGCGAGATTGATTTTTGAGCCAAGCTTCTTTCATATTCCGCTAGAAAATAGGAAGAATAATAAACACTGTCAAGATATGAAGAATAATCCTTAGTGAGAGACTGGGTTCACTGGTCCTGGTGAAAAATTTAATTTTGACCTCTACTTCCCCTAATTATTTCTGATCATTGCCTAAATAAATCAATTAACTTCTTACTTTCAATGTCTCTTTTCAAAATATACATTGAAATGCAGTTAATTAAAAAAGACGTGTCCCACTGCGAACGTGTGAGATCGTCAGTCAGCAGACTCGAACCACCTCCCTCAGGTCCAAATCGGCGCATCGGGCAACCATGATTGGCACACTTCCCGGCCTTTATCTTCCCCGCAGCCACTTGGCTGAGGCAATGAGGCTCCGCACAATACTTTCTCGAACAGCCCTTGATTTAGAAGAGAGCTACCCAAGTTTCCAGAATATGAGGAGGTATGAATCAGTTTCTTTCTGGACTACAATAAATGCAAATGCAATAATGATTACCAACACTTTATGAAGGATTTACAATTGACAACAAATAAGTAGACTATTACGGTATAAGAATTGATATTTGTCCTTCATTTTAAAATAAATCTTCGTAAAGCTATTTCATTGATCCAGACTCCTTGTGGTGGTTCGAAAAAGATTGAATTCAATTAATAGGTCCTGTTGGAAAAGGCGTAATATAATAAATGTTCCTTATTTTATCTATTGTTTTCTAGATGGTAAAAAAACGTAATTTTAGTATTCAGGAAATAACGTTCACGTCCCGTCTTCAGCGGGTTTCATAAACTAACAGGTGGTCTCCAAATACATCCATATTTAATTTGAAATTACTTTTTATACACGTCTGGGAGCAAATCTCATTACACAATGCAACTCTATTGTCAGATTGCGAACAAAGCCAATTATTACGAGTATGAATTTAATACGAGTATGAACGAGTATCAATTTTAATATTTATTTTCTTCAATACCGTTTCGAAGTCAATTTTTGTACTCTATGATATTTGTTCTCGTATACTATTTTGTGTAATTTATATGCTGACAGTGTACAGAAACCTTTACCAAATATTGGTACTATATCCTTGTCACATAAACTATGGATTATCAGTTTTTGTACCCGAGGTAATCTAGGACCCAATCGGATATTCGCAACTATGGAGAAAATAATATTTGATAAGAGGTAAAATGTTCATTTTTTGGGTACATAATGTGCAAAAACACATTGACAATGGTTGAACAAAAATACAATTACTTCAATGCATTGAAAATGTCATAAAATTATTTTCATGAGGGAGATATTTAATAAATGGTCATGCCGTAAATAAAAACATGACATTACCAAGTCTATAACTTTAAAAGGGTTAGTTTTACAACGAAATATTATACGAATATTTTTGTAAGAAATTTTGTCTGATCTAATTTTGTAAAGAGCATAATTGTAGGTAGGATTTATAGTTACGGAGATATAAGCAAACAAAAACGCAGACACTTTTAAGCGCCTCCACTACCCCAGCTAATCCGAACAATCCGGATTTTCAGTATAATGTGTGGTAGGAACCCACAATCAGGCCAAGTTGCAAAACTCCTGGATTTTCCCCCCTGATATCACTATATTTTAATATAATTTACTGAGCTGTAAAGAGCATGAAAGGTGCGACAAGTAAATAAATTTCTAGAGTAACTTCTAAACTTACAATGTATGACATCTTGCAGTTTATTGCAAAAACGATCAGTTTAAGTACAATTTTTCGTGGAATATTTGAAAGTTCAGTTTGTTGCATTCTTAGAATTCGCCATTGCATTTAGACAAATGCTTTACAAATTCGATATTAAGCATGCTTGATGGTATCTTAGTTTGAACGACTGATCAGCATTACAGGTCAAGCACATATGTGACATATGTGAGAACTCTTGGTCCGTCACAAATAAGGACAACTAATTTTACTACGATTTGTTGCCATACAAATGGAGTGTAGTTTTCAAGAACTATCAATTTTGCAATTAAACAATAAATTTCTCACAATTAAGTAAATAGACCAGTGTTGAACAATGAATGTGCCGTGGACAAATAAAATTCTAGAATATGCACGTAGAAAGTATTTTCCTTTCAGGTTGGTTCACAATTGAATAATCTCGTTCTCTCACTCCCTCTCTCTTTGAGAGCGAGTTGATGCTACCTTGAATAACAACAAACAACAATTATAGTGTAATTTAATAAAAACCTATTTCTATAAATGTGAATGTTTTGAAATGATATTGCGCAAAGCAAAGTAAGCCTTGCAAAGAGTTTAATTTCACGTTAATATTTTATTTTATTGTTTTAGCTTTACATGTGATAAAGCAAAATATTGAAGTTAATCATTCAAGATAATTATTTGTGACTTTGGCAGGCTGGTTTGGCGTACTAGTGAAGACTTCTAGGGTCTCTGAAATGCAACAGATATCCATAACTCGAGAAGACCATGGTGATATACCTTAAACGTGTACGAAGACTTTGTAATTTTGGCAATTGAAATTACATACACTCCATAGGAAGACCATCTTTTTCCAACGAGACCTGAGAGAAAAGAATTAAGAATCCGCTCTTAGTGCCTTACTTAGTTTCCTTCACGTCAGAAAGGGACACTTCTGTAAGTAGTAGCGATTTTTAAATAAAGAGAAACTCCCATTCATAGCCCTTCCCAGTTCCATTGAAAAAAATAATTGCAATCCATCTCTTTAATCCCCCCCCCTCTTCACGAAGTTTCTTTCCTGAACACATTCCAAGTGTTCACTCTTCATGGTGATTCCAACTTGAGTGTTCAGATTCTGTGTAAAATCTTGAATCATTTTATGTGAATCAGAAAGCAGAGGCTCTTCTAAAAGAAATATGTTACATATAAATCGAGTTTTTTGTCTACAGTAATTTGAAATTTCTCTATATAGTTTACTCATCACGTTTTATGCCAAATCTTCATTTCTGTTCGAAAAATAATGGAAGTCTTTAAAGTGTAAGATAGAAGAACACGATAAAATCCAAACCGAATCTTGTGCCACGTCTCCTATATAATAATTTTTAGTTTCATTTTTCTGACAGTTTCTCGACAAAAGCATCCAACAAATCTCGGGTAGGGTGGCAGTCCATAATTTCACATTCCGATAACGAGTGTGGTTTTTTTCAACACGTTCCTTGAATGGAACATTTGCGGATGCACCTCCTTTGAAGAGAACATTAAATACTGAATTTAATTATTATAAACTGTCAAACAATCTTTAGTTTGATGTAAAGTAGACCAAAATATGTATGGAAGGAATATTGTGGAAGAAATCGTCAGTTTACTTTTTAAAAACTTAAACTTATCGTTCATTATAATTAACAAAAATTGCCACTCCTTTACAAAACTACATGTGCTCCCCAAGCACAGCCGAAGGAGGGGAGAATTGGTGTAGCCCAGCGTACCCACAGAATCACCCATTAGAGGCGAGCGCTGCGACTACGAGAGGCCACCGAAGGGGTTAAGACCCTGCGCAGTGCCACGTACCGACAGTTGGTCGCACCCCAAACTGCAGACGGAGGCGAGGGACATCACACTTGAATGTAGCCTTTCAGCGCTCCCCTGGCGGGCCTCCAGGCCAGCCAGTCCAGTCATCAGAGCATGGCGGTCACCAGCAAATGCCTCTACACACAGTCAACAAAGTACGAGAGTGCCCGGCTTCATACACGAATCATTTCCTCTGCGGAACGTTCCTATTCCCTTTTTGTGATATCCGATTGGCTGTCGAAGGGTTATGTTATCTGAAAAAAATAGCGGGCAAAACTTGTGTTTCTGTAAATTGAAGGTTACTTAGAAATGCGTAGAGAATCTTTGCAGTGTCCCAATTATTTGTAAAACGTCCATTGTTTTTTGTGGTCGCCAGTTCATGAAATAAATTATTTTCCAGAAATCCCGGAGCAAATCTTGTCATCGCCGCCTGACGTCATAGAAAAGGGAGGGGGAGCAGATAAGGGGAATTCCGCGCATTTCCGAAGCGACTGTCGTGGAAGCATGATGATTGCGAGAAAGGGGGGGGGTAAGAAAATAGTGTGGTAGCACAAATCTTTCAGTCTCATTCACTGTGAAAAATTAATTATATGTTTGTATAATTATAAAATATATTTAGGTGTTGTGTAAGTATATTCCATTTATATATAGTTTTTTAGGGATATCGTAATGTAAACTTTGTTCGTTAATGGCGTAATTGGAGTTATTTCATGTAAATTATTTGCAAGTTTCATCACGCGATAATCTTAGCGCATAAGACATTTAACTGCTTTTTTATTTGGTAAATTATTATAACATTATGATTTTCCAGAACTGGTAACAATGGAAACATAGTACATTACCTCGAATCAAAATTATACATGTTAAATGGTTTAGATGCTAAGATTATTTGGATCTCTGTGCTCAATCTGGATCGAATGAAAAAGTAAGTACACAAATTAACAAAAAGAAATATTTTATACTCTTCATAATATTTTCAAATAAATTATTTCTTTTTTTGCAAAATATTTTTGTTTACTTCTTATTTACTGCTTATTTACAATGTACTTTTTGTTATTTAAACATTTAGTAAATTGGTTCTTGATTATGAAAGTAAGGACATTGAATATTGTACAGTGTATTTCTTACATAATTAGTTTGATCGCAATGGCAAGTTGGGATATGATGTATCTTGACGGTTTGCACTATTATCCAGGAGAGTGATGGCCAGAGCTTAGGGGGTTGGTTCAGACGCGCTCTGAAACATATTGCGGAAGTATTGCATTGAACGCTACAAGATGCAGTTGAATTATGAAATCTACAGAAACTGAAAGAAAAAAGGCAAATAAGCTGATTGCAAGGATTATTTTAAAATACAAGATTTACTTTTCAAATATTTATTTTGTCACGTCGAATAAAGTATCTAGACATGCTTGGAAGTTTCAGTGCCTTTGTAAGATTAACTCTAATGCTTTTTCCGTGACGGCAGTTGTTCGCTGCCCTATCCTTCATTTTATCTGAAAACTTCATTATATTACCTCCGGAAACAACCTTAGAAGATGTAACTACTCAGTTACAGTAATGACAGAAACATACGAATTAATTAATTAATTAATTAATTTCCTGGTGCTTTTTCCAGCTTTCAAGGATGTTGATTTCGACTATCCGCGCCAGATATTCTCTGTCCCTCATGGGGACAGATGTTAACCTTTACTCTAGACACACTTGCGGGTTCCTCGGTTTGTGGTCAGCAGACTCACAAGGCCTTCCTCAACAACACCAAGACAAGGGACAAAGAAGCATGACCACATTTTTTAGGTAATCATGTCGTTTATCATCTGAAATTGTTAAGGTATGCCATGTAATTCTTAAAAAACAGTTTTCACAATTTATTATTCCTGATAAAGTTTATTGTAATATCATTTAACAAAATATTGTATATCAATTTTAATTGAAGAATAGCTCATGATACTTTTTACTTCTCATTAAAATGTATGAGTAAATGTAATTATCAACGAAAGTTTCTATTAAATAGAGAGTTAAAAGAAGTACAAGATTTGGAAGTGGTAAAATTTTTAATTATTTGCGAAATTGTGTTCAAAGCACAGTACATAGGTAAGCTACACACCAATATCAATGTCTTTACGTCAAATTAAGATGCTCGTATGTTCATTGTACCTGCGAGTGCTTTTTAAGTGTCCTGATTAACCGTTGTTCATGTTTAGTTGATTTTTATAGTTTTTAATACTTTGCTACTAAATATGCTAGTACAAAACCCAATTATTTGTCAGTTTTAGAAGAGTAAGATTGCACAAGGATACAGATTATCACTCCTGATAATGAACTTTTTGGACGTACCAGTAAATAAATAATAAGTTGCAGGACATCTTGCAGACACATTTAGTAATACAAAATGTATGTAAATTATTTGATTAATAACCCTAATAAATTTATTTATTCTGCGTGTATGCTGTTTTCGATGAAAGCTATCAGCAATATATTTAGTTAATCTCAAAAGTTGATGAATCCAAGAATCATTTGGGCGGAATCTAAATTGTTCATCAGGCGTACCTTTAAAATTTGTAAATATATTTACTAAGTCTTATTAGATATTTTTTTCAATCATTTCTGAATAGTAGCAAGTTAATTGATGAGTCTATAATTTGTTACTAATCTGGGATATTTTTCTGGTTTACGAATGGAGGAGTATTAGCCGTCACACAAATCTTTGGGAAGTGATTTAAACGAAGTAATAGAAGTGTAGTGTTAAATATTGTTATAAATAGTGTTACATATTGCTGCGAGGGTAGCAATTCATTGTTTAATTCTTTCATCATTTTTGAATGTGTCCCTTCGTTCCCAGGCGCCTTTTTTATGTTTTACATGATTAATTACTTTTGTAACTTCTGATGAAGAGATAAATTTAATATTTGGTGTTGCTGAATAATGCGGTTTGTTGGCAAAATCTTCTATTACTTTGCAGGTATAATGAATTTGTTATATAGGAGGATGTGGTCGGAAAACATGTTCAAAGGATGAACATATTTTCAAAGATTTTAATTCTATAGTAACTTTATTTGCTTTATAGCTCCTCCGTTGCAATGCACATTAAAGCCTAGTATGCATAAAAAGGTCAGTTGTATTATTGTTTCTTCAATATTTTTATGTAATACGTGTGCAAATAGTATAGTCAAGTGATGCAGCCTCGTGAGGCAGCAGTTTGATGCAGGTGGGCTCAAAGAACACTCGAGCATCGGTTTTGAAACCCGCGTAAGGCATCTATGTTTTAAGTTGGGTTCGGGGGGTGGGAGGCATCCCGAGTCCTTCGTAAATTCCATCTACTCGTAAACTCTAAATTTCTATAACAATTCCCTTGGTCCCAGCGAATGGGTCGTTTAGTTTGAGCAACTGGAGCAAAATAGAAAGTTTTGTGTGTTTTACATATTATTAATTTTTATAAGGATACGATACCGAAAACTTTTTTATTTATCTTCGAAAAATATTTTTCGGATAGTTTATGATTCTCTATAATCATACACTAGAGATGCTACAACAGCACTTTCTCAAATTTATTGAAATTTAAACTGACACAGTAAAGTCGAAAACGACCAGAAACGATCACAAAACTTGTGTTATCTGATGGGATATACCAAAAGAGTCCAACATGTCTATGTTTAATATTTAATTATTTAGGTCTGCAAAATGATCTATTTATGGATATATGAAAATTATTGTATTTTGTTATTATAGAATATCATCGTTCAAAAAGAAAATATCGAAGTCGTAATCAGACACAAAACATTAGTGTTAAAAAAACATGGACTTCAATAAAGGGAGTTAAATGCATGGATGTCGCATTACTGACAGCATTCATGTGATATCGACACAAAATATCAATGCTGTCAAACATCGATGCTCAAAATTAAAACATGGTTGTTAATAATACATCTGCCAAAACCCCAACAGTATTTTTAAACATCTATGTTTTAAAGCTGTTTTAGTGAACTATAATTAGATTCTTGCGCAATAAAATTTAATTTACCAGTAGCCAAGTATATTAGTTTGTAATTAAAGTTTAACTCAACATAAAGTTATAAAATCCCTTTACAAGAGCAAAATATAATGAAACAGCAAGGAAATATAATTACAAGATAATCATTTCGCCCGAGCAATAGTCTATTTGATGAAAGTAGTACAAATCGCTTTCATTTTGTTGGAATACAAACGCAATATTCATTCAGATATAAACTTCAAAAAAATTATGATTATAGGAATTTTTCATCCATGAACTAAACTTCAAAAACATAAAAATGTAGAGCACAAAAAACAATGTTCAAAGAACCTGGAATTCAATAAAACATCCATTTGTTTTATAAAACCATCAGTGATTTGAAAACCTTGACATCGATGTTGTATCAGTGACGTAGCTTCAGTTGGTGTCACCCGGGACAAAACTAATGGTATCAATCCCTCAATTAAATATATATAACTGAGTAGTTTCAACAACTAGCATATTTAGATAAAATAATTGTTAAAATTGAGACTTTTTGACCATTGAAGAATATGTGCTTACCGTTTATAGTTTCAGATTTTAGTTAAATTATTTATTTTCTTTGCTTTCTCAGTATATTTATGATTTAAGTGAACAACAATTAATTTATATATTAAAAAATTATTGAAATTATATAATTCTAACTATACAATTTTCTAATTGGTGTCACCCGGGACCGCCCCTAACCCGTGTCTCCCGCTACAACCTACGCCACTGTCACGTTCAAAGGCAGAACGGTGCGGCGCGGCGCGGCGTGGCGTGGCGTGGCGTGGCGTGGCGCAGCCAAATGGGTGTTGGGCGGTGGCGAGGGCCGCGCTGGCACTTCCGTGCTGGCGCTTCCGTTGGGCGCCGCGCGACAGCGCTGACTCAGCCCAGCCGCTTCAATGGGCTCTTCGCTTCGATCGGAGCGGGGACGGGGGCGGGGACGATTGGCACGGCCCCCGCCACACCCGCAAGTGCAAGGCCCGCCCGCGCTCAGGGCCAGAACAGCTGCGCATCGCCTATTTTCACACGCTCTGTCGCCACGTGAATCGCACCTTGCGGCAACACTTTCGCAATATGTAGCCGTGTAGAGAAAGAACGTCGAACTGTTTACATCGCGTCTGGCTAGACATCAATGCAATACAGAACCAAAGGCGACATAAAGGGATAGACAGCGAGGCCTTCGACCCGGTCTTATCTGCCGATTTATCGAGGAGACCGAAACTACCTAGGAATTCTAACCAGTTTGCAATTACCACTCTATCATTCTATTAATATTAATGTTATTATTATTATTAATATTAATATTATTAATATTATTACTATTATATAATTTGCCTGTTAGCTGTATTATCTTATATATTTAATTAGCTAGCACCGGGTTATGCCCATTTGCAGTTCATATATTTATCTTTATCTTTTATTACTATTTGGGTCCTTTGTCTAAAACGGCGAAAGATCGCCATCCTGTTCTACCTCGTGGCGGTGCTCTAGTAAACGATATCATTCTCAAAAATCAATTATTTTGTATTATTTAATTGCATAGTTAAAAATTAATAATTATAATATATAATGAGTTAATAATCGTTATAACTAAAATAATAAATAATTATATTTTTTTTAATTTAAAATAAAGAAAAGCCTCCTCTCTGAAAATCTCAAATATTTGTTGTTTACTCTAGGAGAAAGTTCGCATAACGTGAATTCAGCTTAAAAATTTCAACGAAATTATGAATTTTCAAAAACAGAAAAGGGGGTCAAAAACGTTTCAATCGGTTCCGGTTCCAGCAACATATTTAAAAAATGAATAACCGTTTTTGCATGGTTTTGCTTTAACTATTGAAATGGCTTTTAACAGTTTCGATTTCATGCCTTTTGTTTCAAATTGGACGTAACCATTCAACTGACACGGTACAATACTTAGTATTCTTCTTTGGCCCAGAAGTTTACAGCTCGTGATTTACGCAATATTCTCGCAACAGCGTATGTACACGAGGTCTGCGATCGTTGGTTTCGCTAATACTAACTCAGCTGCAGGTGTATTGCTGTTCACTAAACGTCACTATCCGTTGGCCTCTCTCTTCAGGTTATTTGAATAATAACACTTTAAATCATCCTCAAAGCAAATGTATTTGCGCAAACAAAAAACTGTGAATTCTTATTACCAGAATCAATTCCCAAATGGCGCTTCAATTGGAGCTTCTTCATTTCCGAGTATATCTAGTTCCTCATTTGAAAACAACCGATTAATTTGCTAAAATGCCTTCCCCAAGGTTTCGCCAAACTTCCAATATCCTGACGTCGCAACTAATTGGGTATTAAAACCAGAACGTCACTTTAATATTTCCGGCCTATATTCAGGTGTCCAATCTCTTCCGAACCCTATCCAGTCTCGCTCAACAAACTCAGCGTCAGTAGTAACCGATACTGCATTCCTTAATTGGTCTTTTCTACGGGTTCGTACAACTCGTAAAACATTTATACACATTTTCATATCGTAACAACTACGAACCAGCAGACATCAATAACCTAACAAATACAATAATGCCATTTAGACACTAGTAAAATTCAACATGTTACCAACATGTATCAACAGTCCGCAGTCTTTTGAATCGAAAGAAGGAAGGAAATGCACGTAAACAGCGAGCGGGCAACAGGTTCACTCGTCTACGCTCTTCGACGTACCGAGCTGGCGTAACCCCCGAAGCATCTGCGCACCGCGAGCCTCCGATCGGGGTGAAAACAACGGGCGCAAAGAGGCCAGGGCCACGTGCGCATTCCTGGGCGCGTCGGCCATTCGCGTGTCGGGGGCTACAAACAAAGGCGTCCGCCCCCCGCGCGCCGGCCGTCGAGGCGCCGGGCGCGAGCGCGAAGCATCGCCACGGTCCGCTTCGCTCTGCCGCTCGTCGCCCACCCCACCCCGCCTCCCTCCGACCCGCCCCACAACTCCGCGTTTACTCTGCGAAGGCGCGCGTTGTAGTCCTGTGTCATGGTCGTCCACACCTGCTTACGCGGTTTATTCGTGGAGGACTAATACAACCGCACCGGTTGGTGACAACCACTTGCCGAATGTGAAGTTTCGGTCTAGGTTCACTACATGACACTTCACCGCAAAAGACTTTGTCCCCCTCGGCCCCATGACGTCCCGCTTCGCTTCGCTCCGCTCCACCTTGCAAAGCCATGCCACATCACGTCACGTCCCGTCTTGACACGTCGGGTCGTGCCCCACTCCGCTTTTCGCTGCCCAGTACCGCTCCACTTCGCTCCATGCCAGTACGCCATAAAACACTTTGCCCCACTCGGCTCCACATTGACCCGCTGCACTCCGTTTCGACGTAACACGCTGTGTCACGTCACGCATATCTCACCCCGTTCCGCCCCGTCCTGTCACGCCGGATCGAGCCCAACCTGCTTAGTTCCGCTTCATCACGTCCCATGCCCGTACGCCACATATCACCTCGCTCTTCTAGACACCACATCTACTCTCTTTCCTCTGCATCGCGATGCCATGCTGTCACATCACGCTTCTCCCATCCCGCCTCACCCGCTCCGTCCTCTCACGCCGGGCCGCGCCCTGGCCAATAACGCTCCCCCAAGTACGACCTTACCCTAAGGCATGCCATTAAGCCTCAAAACACGTGGTCCCGCTCAGTTCCGTATTGTTCCTCTTGACCCCGCCCCGCCCCGCCAAACTCAACACCGCGCGGCGTCCATCACTCTCCCTTAATGCGGCAGGGTCCCCTGACCTGGATGGCAGGGCATTAGTCTCACGAATAAACCGGCGTAAGCAGGTGTGGACCCCATGACACAGGACTAACAACAGCGCGCCTTCGAGAGTAAGCGCGGAGTTGTGGGGCGTCGGCGGAGTGGAGGTGGGGTCCGGGCGCGAGCGGCAGAGCAGAATCCCCTCCCCTGCCTCTCTTCCCCGCCGCCCGCCACCGCCATGCCCCCCGCTCCGCTCCGCTCCGCTCCGCCCGCCCGCCCCGCTCCGCCCGCTCCGCTCCGCTCCGCTCCGCCCCGCCTCCGCCCCGCTCCGCCCCGGCTCCGCCCCGCTCCCGCCCCGCTCCGCCCCGCTCGCGGCCCCGCTTCCGCCCGCTGCCGCCCCGCTCCGCCCGCTCCGCCCGCTGCCGCCCCGATCCGCCCCGCTCCGCCCCGCTCCGCCCCGCTCCGCCCGCTCCGATCCGCCCCGCTCCGCCCGCCCCGCTCCGCCCCGCCCCGCTCCGCCCCGCCCCACCCCACCCCACCCTTGTCCCGCCTGCCCACCTTGACCGCCGCCCCGCCCCGCCTCTCCCCGCCTCGCCCCGCCTCGCCCCGGCCCGTACTGCTCTTCCCCATTTCGCCCCGCTCCGTTCTCCGTGACCCCCGCTCCGCATCCATTCGCGTCGTTGTCCTGTGTCGTGGACGCCTACACCTGCTTATGCAGTTTATTCGTGGAGGCCTTATACAACGGCTGGTGACAGCCACTTGACGAATGAGAAGTCTCGGTCTAGGTTCAGCTTTGAGGGAGTGCAGGGTCGCGTTTGGGGCACTAAGAATAGTTTCCCGCTCAATTCTCAGAACAGTCAGCTGATTATCGCGTTCTGGCAACGCAGCACTTGTGAGACTGACTTAAACACGTGTGAACCCTCATTAGTGGTATTTTGTCGTTCTAAAACGTTTTGATTTATGTGCAGCACCGACTCTCTTCATTGTTTCCGATGCAAGCATCCTCCGCCAATTAACTTCAGGATTTTTTGCTACCGCTATAATGCAAACAAAACGCTCCTGTGAAATTGATGAGGCATGTTGTTGCTGTGTGTGTGTGCGGGGGAGGAGGGCTCGTGTAAGCAGCATCAGGCCATGCAAGAAGTTTCAAACAACCCTGACTAAATAGAATGGTTGGTCTATCCTTAAAACGGCTACATAACTATGACATTCTAGATATTTAGCGAATATGATAAAGAATGAGCGAAAACGTTCTGTTTTGAATGATACATATCAAGTTCAGATGAGGAAAATGACAATGTGGAGCGTTTCACTTCTTGGAAGCTACAGCTTCTTGGAATTCCCCATTGGCATATCTGCAATAAAAGTAATAAAAAAAGTAAAATAAAAGTAATAAAAGTTTACAAATCGGACTTATACAAGAACTTCTATGAAAGAAACCTCAGTTCCATTACAAAATTTACGTCTCTTTATTAGACAAGATTTCGAAAAGCTCTCCTGTCAAATTTTGCTCAAAGCAAGGTAGAACATTGTCAACATGAGGCAGTGACATAGCAAAAAAATCTGCGCCCGCCTGTTCTTCTATGTATGTTAAAACTGTTTGGGTCCAACTTTTGGGAACGTCAGATGTCATTTGACATGCCTCGAACTACTCATTGAAAACTGGACATTTTTTCAGATTCTTCCAGAATATTCTGAGAGGATTCTCGAAAAATAACGTTTTCGGGGGGGAGTAAATCTCTTTTTACACAATTTAACCCTCTGGTTAAGGCACCTACAAATATTATCAATAGGTCATTCGATTCCTATAGACAAGATGAATTGATTGACACTCATTTTAGTGTAACCTTCTTGAATACTGAAAAAGAACAATAAAAAATATGTTTATTGGTGTTTCCGTACCTAGGGGAAAAGCTTAGAATTATGATACTGCCTTTCCGGCAAAACAGAAATCCCTGCAACTTGATCGATCATATTGAAGATTATTTTAAGCCTAATTTTGAAATTAAGCAAATTAAAAAAAATATATTTATATTAGTACTCTTTCATATAATTTTTATGCCTGAGAATGAATGAACTTTCAAAGAAACTCGCATAGAGGATTCATGTGACAACAATAGGCTATTCCATTTAAAAACGTACTCACAAAAATGTGCCAAGCGGAAATAACAGTAAAGCAATCAAGTTTACCGGTGGATCATTGCAATTACTAGCTTTATGCATTCAGGATGTATCTATCGTTTGAAATACGAAAAACTATTATGAGATTGACGTTTTAATAATATTCATTCACTAATATTCACTCATCCCTAATATTCATACTCATTCAATCAATTGAGTAATAACTCATTTTAACCGAATAATATTCAGTTGTTTTTCACATTCTTATTTTAACTGACGAATAATCCTGGATGATTTCATCCTTCAACAGTACAAATAATAATTGTTTATTTTTCACCTAAAACATGATGGTCTACGATACAAAAATCAATCACAACCTAACTCGTACAAACAGCAATAATTGCTCTTTAATTTTACTGAATTAAGTGAAACGACACGCGAACCACATCAACTGAAACGCGCTTCGAAGGACAGCTCCAAACAAACCCACTTTCTTTGCGACCGCCACTTTGTTTTCTATGACCAGCCACCTTGTTTCCGACAGTTTTTACGGTGGCATCGGCATCAGCGGTGACGGAGGCGGTGGCGGCGGCGGGCGCCCATCGAGTGATGTGCCAGCGCTATAAAAAGCGGGCGAAGCGTCGACCGCCCGCGTGGCGCGGCGCCCAAATAGCCCTTCGCTGCTTCTTATGCGTTCCGCGAATGCCGCGCAAACAAAGCGAGGACGCGTCGCCGTACGCGCTTATTCCTGCGCTGCGAAGGGTGCGGTCGCGCGGACGATAACGTAATGCGATATGCAAGTGCTTTTGCCGGCGTATCGTCGGTGAACAAGATATGCGGCTCGTATCAAAAACCGGCAGCGTTGTGATGTGACGAAATACGAGGATGTTGGAAATACGTGGACAAAATGAATAGAATAGGTTTAGATAGATTGATTGATGGATTATTTCGTTTATGCGGGCGAAACTGAATGTTTTTGCGGCACCTCCAGGCATAGACTGAATTCGAAATAGATAAATGCCTACAGTCGAAAATTCTGCCACCGTCGGAACTCGAACTCTAAGACTTCCTGGTCAGAGGCAGTCCAGTGAATTACCTGATGCCCTGAACTATCTAAGCCGGTAAAAGACTCCAATAAATTCTTGAGGTGTGTAACTTTTCTAGAGCAGTGACAATTTTGTTCATTATTTATCAAAGCTTTGTCCTACTCTTTGCAAACGATGAAAGAATTCTCAGTATTTATTAGTGTTTTGTACTATTATCTTAGTGTCGCTTATCAAGGAAAGTCTTCCAACTCCTTGAAGGCTCTTGTAATAGTACGAGTTTGCATAGCAGAATGGAATGTTGCCGTTGTTCTCGAGTTTGCCACTTACAGCCTGCTTCAACCCTAGTCACCCAAGCTCGAATAAATTCACGGCTTATTTCTTATCATCAGTTACTTTGATTGCCATGTGTTGTATTATTATTATTATTATTATTATTATTATTATTATTATTATTATCATTATTATTATTATTACAGACATACATCCTATTGCATGGCAAAGTCTCTCATTCGGAAGGTGGTAAGGGGGCTTATAAGGTACCACTTCCTGATATCCAGATGAGCCATGGTGGGAGACCATTTTGCCTCAAGAATGCTGCAGTTCATTAAACACATTTCATTAAATTCTGCCAGTTTAAATATTTATGTCAATGGCTGTTTATTTCCTTCAACACACATTTTCTCAAGTATTGCGTAATGCAATGACTATCCCGCTTGGCACTGCCTTTCATTCACCACTGCACTTCGCTATCCTTTTCCAAAGAGTACCGGCACCTGTTCTAAATCCATCACATTCGCGGGATTTTGGGCGTCCAATATTAATTTTTTCGGTTCTCAGATTCCAGACTGTGGTCTTGTGTAAACACCTGTGTGGGTCCACCTGCAAGATCTGTCCTCCCAACTCCATTTTATTATTCTTGTTTCACTACTTGCATTTGTAATTTTAGTTGTCCTTCTCACTCAGATCTTCATTCCTTATTCTGTCCAGGAGCGTTATAACAATCATTTTTCTTTCTACTCGTCTTTGCCAAATTCATAAATTATTAGTTGCTTTGGCACTGAGTGACTACCCCTGAGAATAAAACAGGCAGTATGCATGAATATGAAACAAACTTTCTTGACTTTCATAGTTTCTTTTTTATTGGTGCGAATAATTCTGAAGCTCCAGAATTGTTACCAAGCTTTATAAACTCAATTTTTTGCTTATGTTTCTTGTCTTTTTGTAAAATGTACTGTCTGTTCTAAAATGTACTAAATAACAGATGAATTAACATAATGTGTGTGATTTTTTTTGGCATGGATGTAGCCGTTAGTCATCATTTTTGTCTTAATGAGATTTATCAAGAGGCCAAGAATAATGCATTCCTCAGTCACTTCTTTCATTTTACTTTCTAACTCTCTAGAAGACTTAGCAAATGCATCATCATCATATGCGAATCTAAGATTTTGCACTTTTCATCCATTTATTTTTATCCCCTTGTTTCGAAAGATTTCCTTGAATAGTCTAATGAACGGCAGAGGCAAAAATTGATCGCCGTATCAAATTCCACGATTGTGTTGCGCCCTCTAGTTTTTATTTTCACAGGTGCAAATCTCTTTGCACATACTTTGATAAAAAATTAAACTAATATTTGCTAAAAATATTAACTAACTAAATATTATATAATTTTCCGGTTAGTCCTTGTAAAACTAAACTCAATATTTATTTGGGCATAATTAAATCAGGGTTTAATTGAACTGAATATCCCTTGCTTTGCTCTCATCGTTGTAAATGATCCGACTCCCTATACGAGTATACTGTAAGGCAAAGTTGGGACTGACACAAATATTCACCATTTTCTTCGGGAAGGTCTTTGTACAACACTTAGCTGACTTTTATATGATCTTAATAGCACAAAACATAATAATAATAATAATAATAATTATTATTATTATTATTATTATTATTATTATTATACATTTTTGAATACCCCACGGGGATCAGTTCGTTAAATGGTTTGGGCGTTACATAGGTTTCCTGTGTAACCGAAATTGATATTCCCCTATCTATCTGCACAAACTCAAGGCCCTGCGAGTTTAAAAGGATATTTTGATTTTGTGGGGTGTTTTAAAACAAGCCTCAACAACATTTTCTACATTTCCAAAAAAATGGCTTCAAATTTTAGGATTAATCTTTGTCCTTGAGTAGCATAAAGGACGTTTAAATGAATGTCGTGGGTTTCGTAGAGCAGAGGACACTTAAAAAAGTAGCGCAGAACTAACTTTCGTACAACCCTTCGAATTTTCCTAAGTTTCAAAAGTTATACATGATGGGAGAAAGCATTGGTGTCGTAGCACCACTAGTTTCATTACCAGGGTCCGGCAACAAGAGTTTTTCTGGCGAAAAAAATTTCCTGTTTCCGGTGCACTCTTCTTACAAAGTAACTTTTTTAACTCTTACAAAGTAACTTTTAACATTCCTAAGAGTTGACACGAGAGACGCTGGAAGGCAATATATTACGTTAGTGTGTAAAGAATTAGAACCACCAGCCCGTTTAATATTCATTACATTATCCAAATTATGCGTTTCAAACTCTAAAGAGAAGAAAAGTTTCATGCTGCGCGCTCCCAACAACGTTCGCAAGTAAAACTGAAACGAAGCTCTCGTTTCGCAAAGAGGACATGCGGATCGTCGCGCGCCACGCGCGTCTGTTTGGACAATTGGAGGCGCGATGAGCGAAGCGCCTGGGGCCGGGCGCTGGGCGGTGCTGGGCGGCGCTGGGCGGGCGCCCTTTGTGCCCGCGGCGTTACGCAAGGCCCGGGGCTGCGGCTATTTCCGCCGCCCGCCGCCAAAGGCCACTCGACGCCCGCGCCCTCGTCCGCGCCCACGGCCGCCCGCCCGCCCGCCAGCCTTCCGCGTCGCGCCCATCGCTCCCTCCCCACCGTTGCATTACAGTCCATCTGCAGTTCAAAAAGAGTATTGGACTCTAGCAACCAAGCAGTACACATTAAGTCTCCTAATTCTGTGGATTCATTATTTAGTGTTTCCGCGCACGTCAATTACAATGGCTATTAGACCCGTAGGTGTAGTGTGATTTAACCCAGGATGTGGCGGAAAGTCAACCCCGCTGAAACGTGAGATCCGGCGCCGACATACACATCGGCTTTCTGGGTTTTCCCTTTCATAAATCTCCCTCTGCTGACACAAGATCTAAGCACCCGGCGTCTGAGGTAGTCTGATTTCATTTATTTTCGTCAAAAACCTGTATGTGACCAATAATCTGTCCATGACTTCTGAAGTTCCAGTTGTTGCATGCGATGGCGTACATTACACGCTAGCTGCGAAGTCCAATCACAGCAAGAGAAGAAAACAGAAATGGGGATAGCTAGTAAAAAAGAAATTTAAGAGGAAAATATGGGTATCGAAAGCTCAGAAGATCAGGAACTCGACCAGTTTTCAATTTGATTCGCCCTGCCACTTGTCTTTGAAGGGTTGTTTGTTTTTAGAATCGATTGTTTTTCCTGGCGGCCCTTCGGCGTCACGCCCATCTAGAAGCACATCATCAGTTCATCAAAAAAAAAAAAAAAATTAGCATCAGAGTAACTCCGATTAACAATCAGTATAGTATTAAAATACTCTTGAAATCAAAATTATTTTATTTTTTGTCGGGTATATCAGATCTCACAAAATCAATGAAGTCAACCCACTCTATAATATTTTAATATCAATTCAGGGAGCTAAACATATAAAAGTTCTTTTTGATTCACTTACACCCGCGATGATTGTGCGTAATATCCAATATAGTGTTACTCTGCATTTTTAATGCCCTTTTTACCATTACGTACAGCAGGGACCACCTTTTTAGGATAACGAGAGCTTAAGATTTCTTTTCAGGGCCCCCTGTAAATTAACGGGTCATAGATTGTACTTGTTTTCCGGAAATGTGAGATAGCGTGGCAGGCGCCATGCTTCATTGCTGCTGTATTCTTTGGCGAATAATCGTCGTTGTCGAAAATGTCCAATTCCAGACTTACATCTCTCAAATTTCAGAACCACGATTGAAAAGCTTCGAATTGTAAATGAATCATGTTGAATTGAATGACTTGCCTAAACATTTCAAGAACAGTTTTCATACTGACAAGTTCGACAATTGTACATAGAAATGAAAAAGCGAATGTGTTGCTTTCAAGTTCGTCAACACAGTAGGGAAGAAAAATAAAGTTACTGGTTGAGAGGGGTGAATGTAACATTGCAGTTGTCTCAGCAACGTCATTTGCCGAGAGGTCCTAGGGTTCATGTCCCGACGGTGGGTTTTGGAGACTGCTTAAATAGCTGGATCGCATTCAGCGGCTGTCGGGTAGAATTCCAGTGGCTCTGTTCGGGAGTTTTCTCTATTTTTTCTATTGGATATTACGGCAATGGCAAAGCATTATCTTAACAAACGGACTGCGGACCGTGCGCTTTCTGACCATTTTTGTCCACTCCTCTCTCGTTACACATACACTTACACTTACATGCACTATACTATCAAACATGACCAGGCATGGGTGGCATTCACTAAGGGAGATCCCTAATGGAGGGAATTCCCGCAATCAGGCATATGCTTCGGTGCCGGAACTCGCAGTCCAGCAGGTGAGGAACACCGCTTCCTTCCGAGATAAAGTGTCCCTTACTTAATTATTGCACGGCTCTTACGTAATGACCATAGCAGTGGACTCGCCCAAAACGTGAATCAACCAATTAAACTAAGACTGTGTGTGGTGGACTCGCCCAAAACATGAATCAACCAATTCAACTAAGACTGTTGATTTCTTAAATAACGTGTATTAAATAATTAAATTTAGAAGAATATTCCATTGCAAATTCTCTGTTTACTATTGTATTTGTTATATGAATATTTTTAACAGTCCCCGTCACCTTGAGAAAAGCAGATATTCGTGAAGGCAAGGGTATTGACTCAACAGGGCAGGCAATCTAATCTACGAAGAACAATGGATACAGTGAATGAATTATAGCTACACATATAAAATATTGAGACAATGCGAGGCCCGAGTGAAAGAAGAATCGCTGGAAAATCTGCACGGATCTGTTATCTCTGCCACAAATTCTACGTTGAATGGCAGAATTTCGATAAGTGAGGATGATCATAAATGGGGCTACCAACCACTTAACTATGAGTCGCACACTAGCAAGCATGCCTTCTTTACATATCTTTTATTAAATTTCAATTCGCGCAGAAATTGACAGAAAACTTTGAAGCATGCAGCGATGTAGGAGATGACTACGGTTTTGTTATACATCCAGGAAATGGGGGGGGAAATTCCAAAACAAGGAAACAGTTTCTATTTTGACTGAAAAATACAAATATTTGACTGTGTTCATCCGCTTATTAGCTTACTGCGTGTGCTGAATGAATTATCATACTGACAGCATCACTTCTTACGATTCAACTCACGTCATTCAACAGCAAGACACCAAGAAAGACGCTGCCCGCCATTAAATGTTTGCCACATAATAAATTGTTTTCCCAATGTTCGTGAAGACTGTTGTTGTCAAAGTATTTAATTTATTGTTGTAAAACTCAAGAGTAACATGTTTTTATTGAGCAGTGTATATGCTACTTTTTGGAAAACCATTTATGTGGTTTGGTTCAGCAGCATTTTTACTGCTACAGGCAAATAGTTTGATGTGCCGTTACACTAATTTTGATGGTGTAGAATCACCGCACTACGCTTCGGTAAAGCGAAAAAGCAAGAGACAAGCAGCTTTGCTCCTCCGAGTTGAAAGCCCAGCGCTGACACTGGCCTCCGTGCGAGCGCCGCCGGTGTTATTCTGCGCAGCAGCTCGCGTTACTCGCCTCAGCTATTGATAGCGGGCGGGCCCGCCGGCGGGCTGGCGGCGCAGCGAGGTCGCTTCACGACGGCCTAGTCGAGCAGCTGGCTACGTTACCGACACTTCCTTGGGTTGTGGGGCGTCCCGTTACATCTAACTGCGCCCGCACCAGCTATATAGATATTACTAGGGGTGGGTTTTAATGAAATGTCTTTTGTTTCCACTTTAGAACAATGTTCTTTGTATCGACATTAATGTTGTTATGACAAAACGAAATGGCTCATTGTTTTGAATTTTTCGTCGATTTCGACTAATAAGTTTTTTTTCCTTTTCCGTCATTTTTAAAGCATTTTCGCTGATTTCATTAGTGTTGTTAGTGATTTCGGACACGTGAATTATTAGGATCATTTTCTTCGTAAGTGTATGGCATATTTTTCCTCGGGATGTTGCTGTGGTCTTTCCCCGCCGGATGGCGAGATCCGTCGCTGACCTACCGTCGGATAGGGGGTTTTCCCCAGCCAGATATCTCCCACCAGCGGAACACCGTCCCAGCCGGGACAAACTCCAAGTTTCCAACCGGTCTCCCTTCTGTGTGTGATAGTGTAGTGCATGTGAGTGTGTGTGTGTGTATGTGAGTAAAGGGTGATGATAGGGCTAGGAAGAGAAAGGAAAGATCGCGGGCGGTCCGTGGCCCATTTGTTAAAATATTGTTCCGGCATTCGCCTGGTATTGATCGGAGAAAACACGGAAAACTACTTATCAGAGTAGCCGACCGCAAGAATTCTCCTTCAGTCAGCGACTAAATTCGACCTAGCTCACAAGCTAGTGTCGTAAATCCTGCAACCGTCGTGACTCGAATATAGGACCTCCTGGTCAGAGGGACTGCAGTGACATCAGTTGATATCCTGAGACATCTCTCTCGGTGCTTATTTCATCAATTTTAACATCGTTTTCAAATAATATTTTCGAAATGCTACAAATGTGCTCCACAGAATTCCTGAGTAGCCTATTTGATTTCTTCGCTCATAAATTGTAAGGTCAGCCGTTGTGAGTATGTAATTTGGTTCCTATGACGCCTATCAGCGCTATTGTCATTTTTATCGATTTCGGGATAACTAAAGACAGCGATTTCTTGGTTAAGAATAGTCGAATACAAAAGTTTGCAAAATGAGTTTAGTAGAACGAAAGGGAAACGTGTCAATTACATCAGTAACATATCCAACAGCTTCAGTTGTTCTTATTAGGTGGTTTCGATCAATTTTTTAAATTTGCTTTTAAGATATTTTTTAAAAAATTTAAGGGCAATTTATTGACCATTTGTGGTGATGTCTTAGGTCATCTCAAACCACCCCCTAAAGATTATTATAAGAAGGAACCGTTTTGAAACCTGTTGCTTGGCCACTGGTGGCAATACATCAGGTTACGCCCATGCCCTCATTTTTTCAGTGCGATATCTATCACACTGACTATAGTTTACTATATTTTACCGTGCATTCCTAAATGGCTTCCTCAATAACTCTTGCAAAACCATTGCCTTGCGTGACGTTCAATTGCTTCCCGACCTGTCAAAGTGTCTCTTCTTGGAGTAACTTCTCTCTACTTGCCCGTCGGGGAAGCCTGGCGCTCCCCCTCGCATGGATGTCCCCTGGCTTCGCTTTGGTTTCCCCTCGACATACATAAAGGCTTGTACATGCGCAAGGTGTAGTAGAAAAGTCAAGTTGGAAGAACTTTCGAAACAATCACGACGCGTCATGCGAATGTGTTTCCAGGATAATTTATATTAAACAATCCTGATTTGACAACATATACACACACACACACACGTTGTTACTTATTACTACATATCATATATATTTGCTTTTAAAATTCTGCCCTGTATAAACATTTTTGCCGTGGGATAGAAATATGCTTTAACGGCGGATTCATAGCTTTATTTCGTGTTATGTTATGTTTTATTTAACCATTCAGTTATTTTTTAATTACAACAATAATGTGAAATTCATGAATAAGTCTCTCTTATGGAGGACAGCGCTTTTAACAGACAAGAATCGTGGGAAGTTTAGAAAATTATTGTGCTTTTAAGTAAACGGGATTACGAAATCAAGATCGTTTCAATTCAAATAGTTTAATTTTACTCTTAATTTCTTATTTCAAATATGACTGATGTAATTCTTTTTAATGGATAATTTATTTGCTGTAGTAGAGGAAAGGAGTTAAAAACCGTTTTAAGTGAAATAATCATCAACTGACTTCTCCAAAAACAGTCATGAACCAGTGTCAGCCCGGGCCACTTTACACAACCCTTACTTTAAACCACGCACCAGCAGTGTCTGCAACCTCTAGAAATCTAGTTACTTTGTTCGCGACCTTCCCATGCCGTTGCCATGCCATTGCGTGAAGTCTGCTCACCTATTATCTATCACAACCATTTATCTCGGATAAGCACGAAAACGGTTAGATAATGAGGTTTATAATGAAGATCATAACCCTTCTTTAAATGCAGAGGATACAGTAATAGCGGAAAAATGAAGTTTGAATGTCGCTATGCGCTTCGGTTTTAAGTCGAATTGTTAACACTGCAAAAGGAAATTACCCGTGGCAGTTACAGAATCATCGAAATATGAACCAAAAAGTGATACACACCAATAAAATGAAAGCAGTGAAACATAATAGATACGGGCTAAATCATTTAGAAAATTCTCGGCTTCAATCGCATTCACTCCACGTCGCAGCACCACACTGCAGTTTCACATTGTATTACTCTGCCCAGCACTTCTCTACACTTCATCGCAGTACCACACTCATTTATTATTTTTTAACCGCAATTAATTCTAAATTATTTCTGAAACTATTTGGTCCTTGGCTACTGAGAATTGACAAGTTTATGAATTTAAGAGATCCTGACCCCACAACCGAGGCCAATAATGCCTTTTCAGATAGTCTGAAATACATCGTAAGGTAGTGAGAAGTCAAGACCAAAATGGTCACACCCACGACACAGCCACACACACATCCACATGAACCAAATCTCCTTTTTCAATGATCTGAAAGAATTTGTACCACTAATAAGAATACAATTCATGGATTTTGCCAGTGTCGGGGCTAGACGAAAACTATTTTTTTGGGGGGTGGGGAATGAAAACATTTTAAAAATGTGCTCATTCTTTTTCTTAGAATACATTTTTTATATTTAAAACACTATGGGTTTTCCGTTATCAAGAGGTTTTCACTTTCTACTCAACCAAAATACTTGTATGTAACTTTTTCTTTAAATAAAAGGTAGTTTGTTCACTGTCTCTTTCTTCGGCATAAACACTGAATTTCAACTCTGCCTTAGAATTAATAGTAGGAAAGCTTATCTACCGTCATTTGTTCATCAAATAATTTTTTATTCGAGAGCAATCGAAAGTAGTCGCCGTTTCGTCGCGAACCAGACTGAGAGCACACGTCAACTTGAGACTATACTCGTATGTTGGCGAAGTGAAAAACGCAATATCCAACAATCATTTGAAACATGTATTCCTTTACAAAAAATATCCTAATATAATGTGATTTGATTATAATTCTTATAAGTTATTCATTATGTTTTTAATTTATGGTGGATAGAATGTTGCCTGTTATAGTCCATTACATAATATATGTAGGACACATCTTGGTAAATATCAAACATTTCATTTACATTTTCAGAACCCTGTTTAATTCTGTGTTTAAAGTTAATAGTAATTCTATTGTTCTAGAGTTCATTAACCTCCGTCATTTCATCGTGTTTGAAAATAAGTATTGAATGACATGATACATTATGTTTCGAAATTTCAGCAATGTTTTTCATAATCAAACACGATAAAAACAAACTAAGATCTGTGGTGCTCATAACCAAGACCAACTACATTTCTCAGACCTCAATATACGGAAACAAACGTGGCGACAAACCGTATTCCCTGTTACATAGGGTCAGATTTTTTATAAAACGAGGTTCATGAAACGTACATAAAACGGATTGTGTTTCATAAAACAAATATGTTGGTAGTACACCGTCAATGTATAGTACATAGTTTTTGTAAAATTGTTAGGCCGGAATTTATGGAGATTACTGTGTTTCGAAATCATGGGCACCCACGAGGGGGGCACACTTGAGGAACTTTCGCCAATTTCAACTATCCCCAACCTTCTTTGGGTCTCGAAAGTTTTTTCCATTCAAATTAAGTGAAAACGTATTTACTCGTAATTCGGATTAACTTCTATGATGCATTTGTTCAATTAATAGCATGTAATTGCACTTAAATATTGGGGAGCAGAACTTTTGTCTGAAATAAGAGGCCCCCGTGGATATACTGCCTTAAGCCTCTTTTTTCTTTGTCCAGTGCTGGAAACAAATAATTGGTAATAATAAACAAGTGAGGGTAATTATCTGGAAGTGCATTTTCCTCAACCTTTCACAGCAATTCTCGTTCGTTATTTCGATGCCCGTTTAGTCTATAATCTTTGGAGGAAAGTAGCATTACCAAGTTTCCGTCCGGACGTAAATACAATGGTGCAGTATGTTGTCGTTTGAGCTTCGTGGTCCTCTCGCCAGCGGCGTTGCTCTAGTTGAAATTGGCAAATGAGCATTGGGTGTTGCGTAAAATTATTTGATGAAAATAAGACATGTGTTATTACTGTGGCCTGGCCGTCTGCAAATTGCGCCACCCCGGAGATCATTAAAATATTTTAATTTTGAGGACTTCTTTACACGAAGACCCTGTGACATTTTCAAACTTTTCTCAGAAATAACTGCATTTGTTTCTTTAAATGATTTACTGGAATATAATAAAGTGTATTTATATAAATGGTGTAGTTAAAATGCAATTATATTTCGTAATTTCTCTGAACTTTGAATAACTGTCATGAATTGATTGATTTATTTAAGATGGGAGAATGTTTACTGAACGTACCCATTTGCCGTGTGCTAATTTCGCCTGATAGAAGCTTTAAGTATATGAATATGAATAAAAAACGCGTTACTATCGCAGTGCTATTTTTATCATCGAAAGGCTATTCGCGTAATTGCATCCCGTTTTAAAAACAACACGTCTGCCAAAGAATATTTATATTACCAAGAAGAAAGCGGCAATTCTGGAAACATGCCACGTAGCAAATCCTTAGGAAAGAAAGATGGGTTCAGGGCCCCAGCAAGCCCATTCTAGTTGTTTCTAAGGGCTTCCTCTGTTCTTTCTGCGGACAACAAATACAATAAGATGGGAAATATCAGCAGAGAAAACAAGAGAGCTCGTACACCATATCATGCAAACAAGCAGCACAGGATAACCTTGCTGACAAAATTACTGTAAAAAGTTGGAATACAAGATATAACGAAATATACATATAACTCAGAGTATCAAGGAAAGAATTGGAAGCATAAATCCACTAGCAAATAATCAGAGAAAGTAATTCAAAACTGATTTACAGAAAGCATGAAATCGATATAATAATATCCTAGGATTGTCACGAAATTATCACAGGTTCTGGTCATATAATAGATGCTGGTCCTCATTAATGTATTTTACTGTAGTGTAGCTCTAATGGAGTTTGTAAATTACGAGGGTGTAGCTCATGTCTTTTAATTTTTGAAGAAATTTTGGTAATCTTTGAACTGAATATAATTATTTGCAAGTAGTATGTTGAATGACACTGATATTAAGCGTACGCTGAAAAAACTTTTTAAAACAGCCGTGCGCGAAACGCGGTTTCTCGTGCTTGTATTTCGTGTTTGAAACCGCTATTTTTTCAGTGTGCGAAACATCGCGAAGCGTGTGCGAAATGTCTGTAACAATTTGAAATTGTCTTAGGTCTTGACGACGTCTTTGTTTATTTGCAAACAATAGTGTTACGACACTGACTGGCATACATTTACTTTTGTACAAGTAAGGTATTTCTACTTATTTGATGTTTAATTTATATTCCTTTACTTGACGCATTGCGTTTCGTTCATGGAGTGTTAAAAAATAGTATACGCAACACGGGTGCGAGGTGATTCCCCCACTCGTCTCTTGGTCGTACTCGCTATGCTCGGACGACAAATTCAACTCGTACATGAATCACCTGTTTCGTGTAAACTACTATTCTCCCACCAAATTTTCACTGACTTTCGACACATATTATTTACCTAAACCAGTTGTGTACTGCATTTGTCAATTGATCCTTTATGCATATTGTCACGACGTTTACTTAAATTTTTGTTGTTTTCTCACTTTTCGCTTCGAGGACCACACTCACCATCGTATCGATGACAACACAGCTTGAGTAGTGTCGACCGCTGCCAGCTATGACTTGCCGTCGGTTTCCGTCTTTTCTCTAATCTGAGGAAGATGCGACACTGAAGGACGGGCGACAGTAAAAACAGTTCTCAAATCATTCTTTCGTTTACCATTGCCAGAACATTCGAATCAAGCTCGTTCACCCCCGGCATAACGTTCTCCATATCAATACAAACACCTACGTATCCTCTATCTCCAAAGTTCTTGAGAACTCTCCAAAAGATGGACTGAAAGACATCCTGTACTTAAACTACAATTCCCATCACCTAGATCTGGGAGCTTCCAAAGAGGTCAAATATAATTTGACGAAACGTCAGAAAAAGAAAATATGTGATTACGAGTCCACCTGAATGTTCAGTGTTCTATCCACATGGTCATTTTCATCCCTCCTTGTGCATAATAACGAATCACGTCTCACCCAAGCAGAAACTTCCCCGATAAAACGTAAGGAAATAACTCGTCAAACATACTACACCAATTCCGACATCCGCCCTTGATTTGTGATTTTGTAGATGCGAAAATGAGCCAAAAAGAAATCTACTAACAATATGCACAGGAGACGAGTAAGGAATAAAACAATCAATTGCAAATATTATAGATTATTAAATCCCTCCTTGAGCCTTTTGGCGGAATCTGGACATGATAAATTTGATGTGTAAGTGATTATAAATAAATGATATGAACGTCGACGGTGCAATGGTGGAACTCGTGGCAGAGGACACGGTAGGAGCGTAAGAAAACCAGCTTCGACCCACCACCGGCTCCTCATGGCTTCGACGGCGGGGGCCGGGCGGGGGAGGCGGGCAGCGGCGAGCCAGAAGGCGTCGGCGGATTCCGCCTGCTGCGCCTGCGAGCTTCCGCGCGCCGCGCCGCCAGCTGAGCGCGCGCCTAACGCGGCCATCGGAATGCGGGGGCGCCGCCAACGCCGCGACGCGACGTGACGGCGGACTCGGCCAGAGCCGCACTGACGCTGCGCTCGGCGACGGGTTCCGCATTTCGGAACCTGCGGGTCACACGGGCCATCTGGCGATTCTGGTGTCCTCGTAATGTCCGCTCGTACGTCACAAGTTCTGCAGGGGGATACAGAAGGCGATGGGAAATTTGGCGGAGTTGAAAAGCTGATTTCAAAAGTGGCGTATCTCCTACAAATACAATTTTCCAGGAAGAAAAAGAATTCAAATTTAGCCTCATAGTTCAAAACAGTATTGAATGGTTTGGTATGTACTGTTTAACATAAGGGAAATGTAATTTTAACACAATATGCATCTTAAAAATATGTTGATAGGTACAAGTAAAAAAAACAGAAATGAAGATCTGTCACTTTGGAAATGAGATTTTCATTTCACCAAGGCAAGAAATGTTCACATCGCTTTGTATACTGGGACGTCCTATTTTAAACAAATACCTCAAAAGGATTTTTGTCAAAAAAGGCTCCAATTTTTTCTTCAATTTTTGGCTGAGCTTTTGATGTTGGCATCCAGTATATTGCCATTTTACGATTGATTACTACCGTACTAAAAGCCCTGGCTGTCAACTAGAACCATGTGATAGAGCACGTGTTGATTTACAAGCGTTAGTTTCTACGTCACAATTACATTACCAAAACCTTTGTGTTGTCAGAAATTCGAGTTTATCAGAGTGCACATTTTGCTGAATAACTACCCTTTTAGCGATGGCCTCTACCATAAAAGCTCCCTTCCTTCTAATATACGTACTGTCTTGTACCTACACTAAAGCAATTGGATATGTCATTGTTTAAATAATATTTTTTCAAAAACCATGCCACCAAGGTTAATTTGGTCAGGAGCGAAGATATTGAACACAATAAAGGATTACGCAACGCATTATGAAACTGGCAGGACCGCTGCCACAACGAGATGTTTATTGTCTGGTGATGCTGTGCCGCCGTGTCCTTTGTGAAGGTGAGTAGAGAAGGGTAAAGTAATGAAGTGATGAAGGGGTGTCACGGGAGTCTGGGTCTTTCACCGCCCAGCGTGGCGACCGCCGCTTGTTTTGTCATGTCTAATATGGGGGCGAATTGGAAAGCCGCGCAGATGGCTGCGCCAGCAACACACCTGTTGCATTACCCGCTGCTTCGCCACCAGTACTAAGCCAATGTTCCGCTAGCGTCGCTATTAATGTGGAAAATGTTACGTATATAAAATCGCACTGAGATTGCGTGATATGAGAACAGACTAATATATGAATTCATTGAATAGTTTCACCTAAAATTTCCCTCAATTATTTACGGTACCTAACAGGACTCTAGTTCTTTCAGAGGAATTACTTGCAAAATTTTTAACAAAATATTCATTCGTGTGAGTCTCAAATAAAGTTAAATGGTACTACTAGGATAATAATTGTTATACCAAATACTGAAATTACATATTACACACATTACTATTACAGGTCTTACATAATATTACAATGATTTGGCTCTTTATAGATTAGATAAGAAAATAGTGAATACTATTTTGAAGCGATTGATAATTTTATGGGAATGAACTGGCATTCTATTAATCACATTACATGTACTTCTTTCCATTGCTCTACTATTTTAAAGTAATTGTACATGTTTTCTACGTGTGTTTACGAACTACGATGTTTCGTCTCTAATTTAAGCATTTCCTTGATCTTTTATTCACCGTTCCACTATCATTTTCCCACCCCTAATCTCTCGGAGAGGAGTAAGCATCTGCTCTAGCGGCTCTTCCCAAGCAACAGAAAACAAATCGAGTGTACAAACAAAAAGAGTTCGCTCTTGAAAGTAACTATAATGAGTTGGCCACGTGTGTCTGGCTTAGCACGAGTGTCGCCGCTGCTACTTCGCCGTTGCGTCCCTTTCTCTCGAACATGAGCACTTGACGCACGCCCCCTCAGCCCCTGCTGCGTCCTGGGCCAAAGAGGCTCCACCCTGGCTGGCGAGGCAGATGCTCCGTGGGGCCTCTGGCTGTTCTCACGTTACTCCCCGTACGAATATGACACGCCTCGCCTTGCTCTACGCGAACTACTCCCATTTCGCTCTCATTGTCAGACTGCAGATACATACGATGTGTTAGTAGTAGAAGTCGCGCAAAGTCCTTAATTGGAATCTATATATCGATTGTACCGACTGGTTTAAAAAAAATTACTTCAGTTAACATCATCTCCATTTGAGACGTCCTTACATGCCTCAAGCACCTCCACTCCTTTCACATTAGACATCAAATCCTTCCCATTGAACATTGTTGCGGTACACTACACATACAACGTTGAGTTTAATTAATTTCATCAAAGTTATCGATATTTAGTGATGGTAAAGTATGAAACAGCTATGACCCCCGCATGACTTTGGGTTTCTGTTATCGCCCCGAATAATTGCCTCCCCCTTTAGAACGAGTTTATAAATTTGGTATTTATAGCTCTAATGAACATCTCTACTGACACAATAGAACGTAAGAATAGTTTATAGAATTAGAATATTATTTTTTTCAAATTTTAAAACTAATTTTTCATATAAATAAATCATACTTTTTAGAATGTTTTCTCCGACTAATGCTCATATATTGTTATAATCTAATTGCTCGTCACAGACATATTTCGTTCATGTCAAAATTTGCAGCCAACGAATTTTCAGTACAATTAACGTCTAAGCACAGCACTTTAGAAATGTACAGTATTTTAATTAATAGTTATTTTTCTGTCTTGGCGACCCTCAGCTGCTGTTCAGACGAAGGGCTACGCAGCGTTCGAGGACATCTATTTGCTGCCCACATTGCGCACAACGCGCGTCAGGTGCCGACAAAATGCGCCGAAGCGCGCACGAACACAAACACGCGACGACTGCCAGCCGCACATATCACACCACCCGGAGCACGTGTGCGAACAATCTTGCGTTTCGCAGCTGCCTTTTCACTATTCTCCGATTTAATTGTAGTGACTTCTAATGTTCGATCAGCTGCAACGCGGTTATCCAATCGGGAGCTTCAATATCAAGAATTAAGAAGTAACGAAGCTCCCTACTGGATAACCGCCTCCAGTTGATCAAACGTCAGAAACTACAATAATTAAATAGAAGTTAAACAAAACTTCACTCGGCAATGAGAATACCTGGAAATTATAAAGCGATTACAATAATTAATACCACGAATTTCTGGAAATTATCGATAAATCCTCAGGTACGAGTGATTTTCAGGAGGATTATTCATCAATATTACTTTAATAGACTCAAAATAAATGATTTATCAATAAATAAGACAGAAAAGATATGTAATGCACTTTTCACATACCATACCAACTTGTAAATATCACTAACCGGACTATACAGACGGATTGCCAAATACCGCTTTTAAGATAACAATAACCCAAAAAACTAAGATTCTGTTTATACAAAGTAGTATAGAAAGTCATTTATTACATATTGAAATAACAATTATCCACTTTTCAGTATCAGAGACCTTACAAAATAAGTTTTTCTATTGAGAAAATGTCACCCTTCGAAAAAATTGGACTTTTTCCATACTTTCTCGTACGTAGAACAGGAAATAACTTCCAATTTTGTCATGCAATTGCAGATTTTTTTTTCTTGAAGATCAGACTCGATAAATTGCTTTAGAAGTACTCTGCTTCGATTCCACTTCGGAAGACAATGACAGAAGGCACACAAACGGTCTGTCACCGTATCCGCGTCAAATTCTCATTCCCCTAAATGAAAATGAAACCACACGCACTAACAACCAACGATTAAGATGAAAATTTTGTCAGGAAAACATAATACTCCGCCTTGCAACGAACAATATTGAATTTGCTGTGGTCACAGTGACCACTCTATGGGTATTAAGGGTTAATTAAAACAATATCCAATGAGAAGAAATGAAGTTGCAGCCATATTTTCCTCCTTGCCCTCTCGAAGGATTTATCATTGAAATATTTACTCAAATATTGTCTCTTAGGACCTGTTCTTATGAATTTTGTCAGATAAGAGGGAAGGAAGTTGCCCATGACGGTCTCTGCTCGTGCGTCCTGGATGCAGATAACAACTCGGGCTCTCCCAGTTCACATATAAACAGTGTTTAAAAACAAGGCAATCAACTGTGATTATACGTGCAATAAATCAATTCATTTGGGATCAATTGGAATAATAAACATGAGGCGTGTAGTTCGTGTAGATCTAAAAGTACAATTTTATGACATATTTCAGATATCAGATTTCCCTTTATAATTATACGGCCCCGACCTACCGTCGGCTAATGGAGTTTTCCCAACCAGGTATTTCCCACCAGCGGGGTACCGCCCCAGCCGGGGCAAGCTCTAAGCTCCCGACCAGTCTCAAGACATGAGTGGTAGTGTAGTGCATATGAGTGTAAACATGTGTAAGGAAGGGGGAAGAAAGGACAAGGAAAGAGGAAGGATCCGTGACCCGTTTGGTAGGATACTGTTCTGAAATACGCCTGATCGAAGAAACCACCGTCGGGGCTGGAACCTAGGATCTTCCAATCAGAGGCACTGCAGTGACACCAGTTGACGCCCTGCGCCACCTCAGTCGCTAGTAAAAAGGATAAACTAAACTTTGGGTAGGATGTTTATGAGTGGGACCTGTTTGCTGTAGTGCTTCCATCTACCCGCGCGTTTGCGCGACTGCGCCTTGGGGGCCGGGGCCAGAGCACGACTCGCGCGCCGGGGAGTAGTCGAGGCAGAACAGACGAGCCGACGCGCGCTTGACGATCTGACGACGCAGTAACTGTCCCGGAGGCGTTCCGTGGATCAAACAGACGCATTAGCGTTCTCCATGATTCATGACTGGATGGATTGTGCTTTAAATATAATGTTTTCATTTCAAAGGAATTCTCTTAAGATTGAGAGTTGTAAACTTCTAGTTGTGTTTTAAACATTGTTGCCAATTCATCAATTACACATAATACAACAAAAATAATATTGGGTATTTGAAGAAATGTATTTAGTATATTAAACTATGAATCACTTACTATGAAGCTGTCTGATTACACACTGCATTCCGCTGCCACTAATGATTCAAATCGAACGAGCTAGATCGTGTATCTAACTTTACATCGTACTCAGAATATCAAAATATATGTGTTATTTAGACTGTGATTTTAAGTGTAAGTGCCAACCTCATTTCTGACTGTGGATGTGGGTGGAATCATACGTCGTCATGCCCTGGCCTTTCCTAACCAGATGAATACAATGGTGTCTTGTCTTTGCCTTGCGTTGTATGGTAGAGTAATCATGACAGCTGAATGATGGTGAGGGATACATTATAACGAAAGAGATGTTGATCATATTGGATGGTGGTGTTTTGAGACGCCAACCACGCCTTGATGCCATGGAAAATCAACTAAACCCTAAGACGGAACTCAGACCCGTAGCCTTCGCGCCGAGGCTCTGCAAGTTTCGACACTGCTCCAACCCCCTGCGATACTGAGACCGCCATTTAGGGAATGCATACGACTAAAATGTTCACAAATATTCCAAATTGTGGCACCTTAAAAAATATAGTAAATCGGCTTAGTTGGCTCAGGAGATCAACTGTTGTCATTGCAGTCCCTCTCACTGGAAGATCCTAGGATCTGAGTCCCGACGGTTGCAGGATTTCCGACATTAGCTAGATAGCTGGGTCGTATTCAACCGCTGCCTGTAAGAGAATACTATCGATCAGCTGCTTTGATCGGCAATTTTCCACGTTTTCTCCATCAAAACGAGGTTAAATCCGGAGCAATACCCACGGCAACAAACCTCGGGCAATCTGTCATGTCTCGTCCATATCCTATCCGCACCCTTTACGTACACACACCCACACTTTTAGGCACTACACTATCGCACATGTCGGGAGATCAGCCGGGAATTTAGAGATTGTCTCGACTGGGGCCACGCCCCGCTGATAGGAGATACTCGTAGGGAACACCCCAACAAAACGAGATTTGACCTTCTGGCGGGGGATCACCGCCACCTCCCATGATAAAAAAAAATTCACTTGCAAAATGAATGACTATGGCAATAGACGCGCCCGAAAACTCTAATAACTTAATCAATCAATCAAAAATTAAGAGATGGTATTTGCCTTTGTTTAGTATATTTTCCGACACGTTTGAACGAAGCGTAATTGAGATAGCGAGAATGACTGAAACCGAAGAGCGTCGCTTCTTTTGTGCGCATTTCGGGAGGCCACGGGCGGCGCACATGCGCAATGTCGGTGGAGGGGGGGGGCGAGGGAGGTGACGTGCGGGCGGCGGCGTGCGTCAATGCGGCGCCAGAAATATCACGCCTGGCTGCGCCCCCGGCAGCTGCCTCCTCCCTGCACGGGGGGGGGGGCGCCGCGAGTGTTGCGGGATGAGCCGGAGGGCTCGAGGGCGCTGACGCCGTGCCGCGTGGGCGCGGCGCGTGACCGAAAGGGCTTATTTGAAATACGAGACTAAGTTGAAACCCGATGGTCGGGGAGAGGGTTGTGTACTTGCCGTTTCATCTCTGTTCGATGTTAAGGAGTTTTTTTTTCTTTTTTTTAAATTTATTGACTGATCTAGGTGTTTGCGTATAAAGCTATGGCCAGAGTACAGTCATCCGCTACCAGGTGACTGGGGAAACCGTTTAACTTATGTCATATGAAAAACATCCGAATATTTCATTCCAATTTGCCCAAATATTTCCATAATTCCACAGCTCTTTTGTGAAACATTTGTCAGAAGCACGCTTAAGACCGTATAGTACATGTATTGTAGATGGTCTTAGTATTGTAGATGGCGAAGGCTGTCCAGTTGCTTTCGGGTGAATGAATCCGCCAGAACCGAAAGAAAACGATCTTTGTCTGGCAATATTTTCGGACGCGGTCGGAAGAGCTCCTTTGAGTTCAATATGACCATTTCTGTTGACAACGTATATTTGAACGAATCTGGCATATTGGGCGAAAACATCCAACGTCGGCTGACCGAAAATTTGGCCAAGGTCGGCTCCTCTATGAAGTTCGCCTGTGAGCCCTTTAACTAACGGCACAAAGTCCATGAGTGATGATTTAATGAGTAAGTACGAGTAATGGCGATAGTGATGAAGAGAGCGCAAAAGCGTCTACCAAGACTATAGTTATTTTCAAAAATTTGTTGCAGTGGATTCTTGGTAACATACTTCTTCCCTATCAAAAGCTCGTCAGAAACTGTTATTCTCCGTGAACGTTGTGCAGAATGTGACATTTTCTAAATCTGTTCTTTCTCAGGTAAACTCACAAATAGCAGAATTTAATAAGTAATGATTTAAAACGCAAACTATATTGTATTGCATATGACAATTAACACTTTAAATCTTAATTGATGAAATACAAAGATGAAATCGCTGACATGTATAAGAGAGGTCTCTGAAGCGGGGGGGTCCCGGCTTCGAATCCCTCCTAGGGCATGGATGTTTGTAAGTGTTCGTATTGTCCTGTGTTCTTCCTACAATTCCCCCTACAGTTAAAACAATTACAGTGGTAGCTGTATGACTAAGATGTTAAAAAGCGACAAAAAAGTTAACAATTAAAGAGCAATGCATTTTTATTTTATCAACAAATATCCCATTTAAATTCACACTCGTTTTGGAAAATATAAAGCCAAAAGTCCGTTATATTAGAACACCAATTGTTTTGTCAATGCCGCTATTTAAAATCTCTGCTATATAAAACTTTTAAATTCATTGATGGGTAATATTTAGAGAGGTCATTTTAACAAACCCCTGACCCTTAAGGTTGATATCTGTGGGGCAAATGATACACCAGTTTTAGAAAGATCATTATTCCTAATGTTCTAAATTTAATACTGCTAAATTAACTTAGAGAATATCAAAAAGTGACAGTATCTCTATTGTTCAACTAGTATATGCTTTCTTAACGCATCTTTCTCCGTCAAACTTTTTCATTGTGAGACGTGTTCCAAATTAATCTCTAGTGTTTAGTCCAATATTTTACATGAAATGCAACGTTTTATGTAGTTTTCATTGAACAGCACAGGATCTATTTATGCACACGTTTGTTAGGAGTGGCATAAGTAATATGTCTTCGAGATTTATTCTTACATTGTGTCAAATCAGACTGGATCACTGTATCATACGTGATAAAGCAATACTAAAGATGGAGTGAAAAGGAGCATTTCTTCTTTTTATGCATTATAGTGTAATTATGTACTTAATGCAACTGGTATCTTCAATTTTCAAGGAATACAAATTGTCAGAAAAAAACAAAATAAAGTATCCGAAAAATGTTTTCTGCAATCCTAAAACCTACAAACACATCTGTTTAGCTTTTAATACACTTAAGTTATTACTTGAATAAACTTTCTTTCTGCATGTACACAGTGTTTTTTAAATATAAATTTCAAATGATAACTGCAACAGCGAAGGAGAAATGGTCTTGTATTCATCAGCTTCATTCTTCATACTGTTCCCTTGCAGTATCACCACCTAACGAGTAATACGCCAAAGAGCTGTCGTTGCCAGGTGGAGTCTTCGCAGAAATTGCTGAGATTTATCGTCCTACCTTCAATTTTTCTTTTGCTCGCAATTACATAACTTAGGCATTCTTGAGATTTTTGAACTATTGGCTCTGGGGTTGAGAACTGTAGTTAAATTGTGATTCTGATATTCTTATATTTTAGGTCAATATTGTCTTAAAACGTGAATTAATGGTTGTAAACGATTATTTTTATTCTGAAAAAAATAATTTCCTCAATGAAACACTTGGCTTACACATTACAATTATAAGCATTACTAAAGAATTACCTTTCCTTGTGATATCATAGCATATTAATCATTACTAGGGGCGGATTTTAGTGAAATGTTTTTTTTTCTTTCCACTTTAGACCAATACCGTTTGGTACAGAATTTTTTTACGTATTTTTTGTTTATTTTTAGGAAATTTTAATATAATTTTAAGAGTGTTTTACTCATCGTTTTTTGGCGATGACTTAGGTCATCAAAATCCACCCTCTAATGATTATATATAACGAATGAAAAATATACATGTTCTGTCACAGAACGACATCACATTTATTTTGAGCGTTAACTCGGCGGCAGACGATTTATGGTATCTCTGAGACGCGCGCCTGGCGCTCCAGTTCCATTAATGTGAATGTGGCAGTCGCATATTGCCGCGCGGGCTGCGCATTTCGCACGCGTCTGCGCCGCGCGAGTGCCTCTCGTGCGTCAGGCGCTCAATGGAGGAGGCGGCGGCGCCGCGAGGCCGCGAAGCGAGCGGCTCCAGGAATAGCGAGCATCCGCGCGCATCCGCCGGATCCGGATGACGCCCACGCCCCCGTCTCCTCCACCTCTTCTGCACAGCCACCCCCCAGCCCCCGCTCCGCCCCGCCACCCCCACTCCCACCACAGCCCCCGCCATCACCCAAATCCCCGCCCCGTCATGACCCACATCCTCGTCACCTCCACCGCCACCCAGACCGTCAACGTTCCCTCAAGACCGCCACCACTCACTGCACCCGGCCCCGCCCCCACGACCTTGCTGGCGACGCAACTGCTTCGCCTCGGCACGGGAACCCAAAGCCATATCTCCAGGCGACGATGTGTCAGGGGAGGAGAGACGATGGCGAAGGAAAGAAGGCGGAGCTGAAAAAAACGTGGGGGGGGGGGGTTCTACAAGTTCTACTTACAGATTCTAATATAAAAGACTCCCGACAGAATAAGGATTAAGGGAGGGTGGAGAATGGATCAGCACATCTTCGCCGTCGGATCCAGAAAACCCAAGTCCCGTGGGGCAACTGTTCACCAGCCTGCTTTCCCTCCCCCCTCTTAGCCCTCCGATTGATAACCTCTTGTGAAGAAGTTGATTTAAAGATAAATAGCATTAATGCAGTAAATGCTAAATAACATTACATCTGAGTTCGTTTCTACGAATCGTTTCCTTGTCACAATCTTCGTTATTCATTCTCACATTTGTCTCAAAGCATCTTTATGAATCACAAACTAGACTTCGCGCTATCACATCACGGATCTATATCCACCGTCCTCGCCGATGCACCACCCTCACCCACCTCTCGTTCTCTCTCCTGACTTTTCTCACATGATTTGTGAGAAAAGTCCCCATTTCTTCCCCCATTTCTTCCCGTTGCGCCTTTATCCGCTCAAATATCGTTTTCTCACATATAATGTCGACGTAAGCTATGTGCCTCCTTGGTAGCACATCGCGTCTATTCGTTCTCCATCTTCAACCGCTTTCGTCAATCAGTGTTCCTATAATCGCCTCTCGCCACTCTTGCACCCCGCCAGCCACACTGCCTCTCAGGGACTCCTCCGCCCGCCTCGCGTTCTCACGAGAGATTCATTGCCCAATAAACCGCTCCTGCGAATGGGACATGTGCTCGTTAAGAAAAACATATTTTCGCTTGCAGCTCTGCTTTTGCAGTGATAGATCTGCACAATCTGCACATAGATATTTTGAAAACCTAAGGCTTATCCTTACATGAATTAAATTGCATTGTTTCATGTAATTTGTGGTTAAGTATTACGTTGTAAGGGAGATCAGAACAGTGGTTCTTCAACAATTTGTTTTCGTGTTTTGTGTTCACTTACAATTTCCTCTCTAAAATAAGGCGTAAATATTGTTGATATGAATGGGAAGTATGTTTATTTTGAATATGCCACGTGTGCGAGTTTTCCGATCTCATGTTCTTTTCATCAACGCTTTCCTATATAATGAAACCGTTAAGAGTTTTCGTTTAAAAAGAAATCTGAGCTTTGTACTCAACCATATTTCGTAAATTTTCTTTAAATGAAAAATAATGGATTCCAGATGTGTTATCGCTTGATAATTTTAATTATTATTTTAATTATTTTAATAATTTTAATTATTTTAATTATTTTAATAATTTTAATTATTTTAATAATTTTAATTATTTTAATAATTTTAATTATTTTAATAATTTTAATTATTATTTTAATTATTTTAATTATTTTAATTTTAATTTTAATTATTTTAATAATTTTAATCCATTTTATATTATAAACACTAAATTTTAATAGCTTAAAATTAATAGAATAAAGGAGTGTCTGAGGTCGTTTATTGGTTCATTACGCCATTTCCAAAACCAACTACATGTAGTTGATCTTGGTAGTATCGTATTACGAGATGCAATTGATCTACCAAAAATAGTCGACGTTTCATAGCGGGAGTGAAACCTGTGTTAATGTTAGCAAAGCGAAGGTATCGAATTCTTTTAATTGACAAGATTGAGTTTTTTTAAACGCAAATATTACCGAGTGTATATAAATGTTATGTCCAACACTTGTATGAAACATGTTCCATCTAACAATATGTCCTGTGATCATAACTATTTGTGATGCATTGTTTTTGAGTTAATATGAATAGCAGGAGTCCTGCTATAGTGCATTTGGGTGCAAGTCAAGATAAATACTGTTTTCACCGTGAATAGTAATACTATTGTTCCAGATTTTATAAACCTCCTTCATTTCATTAGTCTTGGGAAATAAGTACTGAACGACTTGAAACAATACAGTTCGGGTTTTCGATTTCTGTAAACTACAAATGTAATACGATACGTTTCAGTTCTAACTTTTCTACTCGTTTGTGCGATGTAATTTCAGGGGTTCAGCACGGGTTTGAAAATATATCGAATTGTGCTCAGACTTTGGGTTAGTTGGAGTTGGTTGACCCGTGAATTACTTTGGTGTATATGTTGGTAGATATTTTTATTTCCACTCTATATGGTGTTACGTGCTTGTCTGTTTCAAATGAGATCCCGGGTCATTGAATGACTTTTCTCAAGTAGAGACTAGTACATGTTTACTCGGGAGAAGAAACTTGTTTGTAGCACCTCCACCAGGTAACACTCGGAGTGATTGAAGGCTCATAAGAAGAACAGCTGTAAAATAGAAGAATTTAAGAAAAAATTCAAATATTTCCCACATTAATGTCAGCGAAATAAGATGGAAATCCTTTCTTCAGAATTGTTATCACAGATCGACTGAAATCATCTGCAAATCACAAGCCCTTAAACCGGGAGAGGTGGCTCAGTGCATCAACTGATTTCACTGCCCTACCTTTGACCGGGAAGTCCTAGGTTCGTGTCCCCCCGGCAAGATTTTCGTCAGTTATGTCGAATTCAGCCGGTTTCTGCAGAAGAATTCTAGAGGCATGCTGTTCTGATCGGTATTTTTCCGTGGCTTCTCTGATCAACACCAGGCGAATGTCGGAGCAATACCCTAACAAAAGGGCCACGGACCCCGCGCGATCTTTCATTCCTATTCCTTGTCCTATTCTCATCCTTACACACACTTACACTAACATGCACTACACTACCACACATGCCGGGAGCCCCGTTGGGGATTTAGAGCTTGTCCCGGCTGAGGTGGTGCCCCGCTGGTGGGAGATACCTAGTTTAGGGAAACCTCGCTAGCCGATGGTAGGTCAGCGCCGGATCTCGCCATCCAGCGGGAGAAGATCACCGCCACCTCCCGAGGAAAAACATGTGTTACACTTACGGGGTTAATAACTTCAGTAGTCGAAGCGCCCGGAATCACTAACAACCAACCAACCGACAAGCACTTAAAGCGGACAATTTGCGATGGGAAAAACTTCATTCTACTTCCCTGGCCTCGACGGGAGAGACAGATGATGAAGAAAAGTGGAGTAAGGTGAAACTATAAAATAATATAAGACGGAATGGATCTTCTAAGATAATATGGATGCGATTATGCGAAGCGAAATACACTAATGAGAAAGGTGGAATGAGTGGGCCGAGGCAATGATACTGCAAGGTGATGGAAGAGTTACTTAAAGTGTACCGAATTCTAGAGGGCTTGTAAAAATAAGGCATAAAAACTCAAGACTGATATCGGGAAAAATCTGGCGCTGGGGTGTTAAGGAAAAGCGGAAAACGTGAGATAAAAGGTAAAACATAGAATAAGGTCGAGCGAGCCCTGGAAGGGAGGTATATAATGGCTTGGGACATCGAAGGGAAGGATAAGGTATAGCGTGATGGGGAGGAGATGACAAGGTATTAAGGGGAAAGTGGAGAGGGGTATGGCAAGGGGGGATAGTGAAGTTGTTTACGTTAGGGAACAATGAAGTAATTGGATTTAATACGAAAAAGGATTAATCGGGGTGGTTGACAGACAGGTGGTATAAGGCAGGTGGCATGGAATTAGTTGAGATGCTTTTAAGGCGGGGAATGATAAGGTGATGTGGTTCAAGCCGGAGAACGATTAGACGGAGAGGGAAAAGGTGGCGTGAAGGAGGGGAGAGGAAGGGGTTGGGCGCGGTGGCCCCTTGGGCGCGCGTGGCCGGGCGCTGGCCGCCCTGGGGCTATTCCCAGCCCACGCGCCGCGCGCTGTGCATTCCTATTCCCGGCCCCTCCTCTCCGCTCCCCACACCTCC
>BOPP01000001.1:25933964-25974958 GCA_017312745.1 Gryllus bimaculatus | reverse complement strand
GCTCCCCGCTCCGCCCCGCCACGCCACGCCGCGAATCCCTTTGTTCCGGCAGCGCAGCGTGCTCCGCTCCGCTCGCACTTCCTAGGCCACGCGCTCACCGCCCTCTCAGCGAAGGGCGCGCTGCGCATTAGATCCCCAACCGCTTCAAGCGCTCGAAGCCACGAGACGTTGTTACACGAGGCAGATGTCACGTAGGCCACAAGCCACCCCCTTTCATGACCGCCAACCCCTTGAAGCACCCTGACGAATGGGCACCCTACGAAAGTACTCGTATAGACAGAGGTCACGTAGGATACAGTAACGGAGCCACCCTTCCATGACCGCCGATCCCTGAAGCACCCTGACGAATGAGGCACCCTAACGAAAGTACTGCTATAGACAGAGGTCACGTAGGATACAGTAACGGAGCACCTTCATGACCGCTGACTCATCAAAGGAGGCACCCTGACGAACGTACGCACTGGTATTTAAGCTCTGCGCCCGTCTAAACAAGTCAGATCAGTCACTGTTCGCTGCCGTGCGGTTGCTCGTCAGGAGGTGGCCGAGGTCATTCTCGCTTGTAACTTGTAACTGTTTTTTAGTATCTATTAAATATTTGTATACGAATCGAAGTAAGCTATTTCTGAGGAAACCTTCTCCGATCCGTAACAACGTCTCTGAGAAGAGAACATACGTGCCCGTGGGAGGATTCCTAAATTTTAACGGCAGGACTCATATTATTTAGAAAAGTATAGGAGGATTGATTGATTGGTGTTATCGAGCGCGTCAACAGCTAAGGTCTTTAGTTCCATAAGTGTAGTGCATGTTATTTTTAGCGGGAGGTGGCGACGATCTTCCTCCGCTGGATGGAAAGATTCGGCGCTGACCAACACGTCTGCTTGCTGGTATCCCCCACCACTGTAGCGCCGCCCCAGACGGCACGCTCTAAGGTCTCGAAATGTGCGGTAGTGTAGTGTACGTAAGAGTAAGTAAGAGGTGAGGATAGGACAAGGAAGAGGTAGAAAAATTGCGCACGGTCCATGGTCCGTTTCTAAGGGTACTGCTCCAACATTCGCTTGGTGGCTGCTACAATTATTCTCCAGACAGCGGCTGACGTCGACATAGCTGGTGTCGAAAATGTTCTTCCGTCGAGTCTCTAACCCTACAGTTAGTCTTTCGCCAGCAAACAGCAGACGACTTTTATCAGCTAATAGTGCACCCAAACTTGGGCCCTAATTTCCAATAACAGAGTATTTACCACGCTTTTCAACATGCCGATATAGAAACTAAGACGATTTATATTAGAATAACACAACTTAATTGTCGCCTCGTCCAGGCCAGGAATCGACCCGAGAGAGCCCTAGGAGAGTTGTCTTAATATTATAATTGTCTTAATATTATAATTAGTCTAAAGCATCATTGTATTTTAGTCTCCAATATCATCCAATAAAAATTTGATATTGTCAGGTAATGAAAAATTGACAAGCTGAAAAAAGCGACCCTAGGCATGGAAATCTACTTAAAAAAACTCGGGGCAAAGGACTTGAACCCACAACTGCGCATGAAGGGAAACCAGTCGAGAGATTGGGGCATCCGGCTGCGGCGGTGCTCTGCTGGGGCGAGATACATGGAAGCTAATGTCACCATCAAGCCAACGTGGAGGTCGACACCTGATCTCGCCATTCTGGGTGAAGAAACACCGCCACTTCTTGCGACAAAAATTCACTATACCAAAGGGACAAGTGTCAGTTGTAGTTGATGGGCCCGAAAATATCAATCCACCACTAACCCAAACAAGTTTCAAAACATCTATAAAGATAACTGCGAAATGTAGACACTTCTAGAAATATTGTATAATACTCTTTCACGGAAAGTTTGTCATAAGTAATTTTCCTCAAAAATTCCTGCCATGAAAACCTCCCCGTTTCTAGCAAAGTGCAACTCCGAAGCAGGCACTAGAAGCAGGTGGGCTGTTTAAGTAGGCGCCTATTCGACGAATGCGTCGTCACGATGCAGGTTGCAAGGGCGCCAAGCGACCTGAATCAGCCACGTCCAGAATATCGGCGCAGTCGGTCGCCGCTTTGCCAAGATGAGCGCGAGTGACTGGCGCGCTATAAAACGACTTCGGCCGCCGCCCCCTCGCCCGCCCCACGTGGCCAGCGGCGCGTCGGCGGCCGGGCCTGACGCATAGGAAAGGCACCGCCGCTCGCTGCAACAGGTGACTAGAGCCGCGCGCAAGCACGCTCGGTCCCGATCGTCCTCGTCGAAGACACCAACGCGCCGCGATCGCTATGCCCGAGAAGGCTACCGGCTGAGGTTGCTCAGCGCATCCACTGATGTCACTGCATTGTCTCTAGCCAGGAGGTCGTAGGGTTCGAGTCCCGCCCGTGACAGGATTTTCCACACTAGCTACATAGCTATGTCGAATTCAGCCGCTATGTCGAAGAGAATTCTAACGGTCGGTTGCTCTGATCGGTAGTTTTCCGCGATTTCTCCGGTCATCAGCAAATGCCGGAGAAGTGCTCTACCGAACGGGCCATGGACCGCATGCAATCTTTCCTTCCTCTTTCGTGTCTTATCCTCTACCTTGTCATATCCTCTTACTTCTCCTAACCTCATCCCTTACACAGACACTTACACTATCATGCAGTACACTACCACACAAGCCAGGAGACAAGTCGTAAGCATAGAGCTTGTCCTGGCTAGGGCAGTGTCCCGCTGGTGGAAGATGCTTGATTGGGGAAAAGCCCCATGAGGGAAAGGGTGGGGGGGGGAAATCACTGCCACCTCCTGCGATAAAATCATTCTCTACACTTTCGGGAATAATGACTTTCGCATTGACGCGCCCGGAGTCATTAATTAATCAACCAATCAACGGATGGTTCTCGGAGAAGAGAACATCGCGCCGAGATCGTTATGCGTGAAAATGCTACGCGCAAAACTCGGTCCGGCGATAGTGCCGTGAACAGCCGAGACGAGGCCGTATCGAAAATTCCGAGCCTTGACGTCATGCCCAGATTTCATAGGCAGATACGGAGCACGTTTGCCTTTCGAGAAAGCAAGCCAGCATGAACGATAATTATAGAATGTGTTGTGTCTGGCTCTGCAATGTGACTCGTCATCTCCAGCCTCATCAGAAACGTCTGGGAACGCTACTACGGACTATTTATGTAGCCTGTGCCGAAGAAAAGTGGCACTGCCGAAAAATGTCATTTTGCAGAATGGTTCCAACTTGAGGTAACCATTCGATCTTGCGTCGAGTTGTTACTTGTATACTTTATACACTGGCTAGGAATAAACTATATTTATTATTATTTTACGAGTAAAAAATTACTATTTTCAATTTTTGACTCTCGTAACTCCAAAATAAAGACTTTTGAGGTATGTTAATTTTCTTTTTGTAATTGATGGTATGCATTCAAAATCTTACCTTTTCAAATATTATCATTCACCTAGAAGTAAAGGAAATTCACTTTGCGTACTTTGGAACAGAATAGTAGTAAAAACCACAATTTACTAAAACCATTTAAATAACCTTTTTTCAGATTAGATTGCGAACATAGGTAGGTAAATACACACGATGGAAATTCATTATTGACCAAATAAAAAAAACAGTTCATAAACTTGCAATAAGTTGATATTCTTTTTATTATTATTATTATTATTATTATTATTATTATTATTATTATTTGATTTTTAATAAAAATAGACCCCACTTTTTACCCTTCAGTGAAAGAATTTTACTAAATCAGAAAGGAAGAAAAAATGTAAGGTCTGCAACCCGACAACATGGAGGAATCTGAAAATTGACAACTCTTATGGAACGGACTAAATCTGAAAAGCTGCATCCGCGAAAATGTAAATTTACAATTTCTGTGTAAACGAAGATGGACTTCGTTTCACTCAATTCGCCGATTCATCCTTTCTTGAAATTTTGAGCGCTCCATGGAGATTATAGCCAATTAGCGCCCTGGCAATTCGTAAACCTGCACGACCTGCGTCGTTGGCAGCTACTCAAGGCGCGGGGCAATGCACCGGGCGGACGTCCAGCGCCAGAAGAGGAAGCCGCTGCAGGAACAAACGACTTCCTCGAAACAGAAAAGATAAAACGAAAAGAGTTCATTCCACTGATATGCATCTCCATTTTTTTATGTTTTCTTAATTTTTCATCTCTATTTATTTCCCAGACGTGAAAACTAGGTGTTACTAAAGAAAAGTTAAAGCACTCTTTCGTTATCTACAACATAATGACATTTGTATTTTACTTCTTTACCTAATTTTCTTAACAGTAAGTTAATTTATTAACAGTAAGTGGGTTTCCAGCGCATTGAATAAAAAGCTAAAACACAAAATCTTGGTATTATGTTCAAATAATACGAAGTTGTTTAAAATATAATAGGAAATTTAAGAATTAACCTTTTCGTATTCAAAGGACCATTTTTTTGTAGCTTATTGCAAGGCTGCTTTGACGCAGTAAGGGACATCCTGACGAAGAGACAGAATTATAGGAGACAAATTGCGGAGGTTCACAGCATCTGCACGAGTTAAAAGTTTGGCAGCGCACCCTTGTGCGACACATGCGCTCTCTGTATTCGACTGCCGAAGCCACTAGGCCTCTCAGCACCGACGGCGTCGGACTAACAGACCTACGCACGCAGACATATGCTTCTGCGCATCCGATTAGACTCGGGCCGAACACTCGTGTTTTTCCACCTCAATAAAACGCGGTTCGTACATGTTTTCACAGGTCATTTGGCTCCCAGATTTATTTTGGATAGTTTATTACCATCCGAAAACTGTCGTACGTCGAATTTTGTGGTGCTACATAATTTGCAGCCTTATGTCATTGATATTTTTCATCGTATAAATTTGGCATTCCAGGTAATGGATCGTCACCAATCATCTGGTTGTTAGTTTAATATTAACATCTTACTGGTTAGGTTAGGTAAGAAACCAGTCCAAAGATTAAAACCCCTGTATCATATGTAATGGATCATAAACCTGGGAATTAAAATTAATTAATATTTAATTTTTAATTATTTCACCCCACACTTGGGCAAGTCAGATCTTTTCGTGTTTGTAAACTTGACGTGAAATAAACAAATAACAATTTCGCATGTTTACTGCAAAGTCTACAATGGCTAACTTACTTGACGAAATCACGAAAATATCAGTTTCATGTTCCTCACAGTACAAATTAATGTTTTAATGTGAATGCGAATAATATTATATTTATTTGGGAACCTAGCTCTCTCGTATTCTTTCCCCTACCGTTGGGTTTGTGCTACCTACTGAAAATATACACAGATTTTCAACAATGTTGCCAATTTTATATTAGCAATTATTTATTTGTAAAACATTTTTGCCGAAATTATATTCGACGAATCCAGTTCTCTAAGCAGAACAACCGCTTCCAGTACACAAAAACATAACAACGAAATATATACCCTTTTAACACAAAAAAACACTTGTCTTGACAAAAATTACAAATACCATTCACACATTGCCTCACCTTTGTTGTTCGTTCACAGGACCCCGTAATAGCTCCGTATACGGACGGCGCAAAGGCCTGCGTCCATTTCCGTACTCGTTCCGGTGACCATATTCTCCTTTTGTCCAAATTCCAAATTAATCACACACGAATTTAAATAATCATCTTGTACTAAAACGTCACTTTTTCGAAATCTTTTACGTTTAAAAAATCCTACGAAGAAACGAGACTCGACCTCCGCCACAATATTGCCAGTCCAAAACCACGAACCCGTCTGTCTATATGCATTGTTGCCTTGTTCTTTCTACATCGCGCAGATTGAAACAAACGACAGATCTTCTCTTTGTCAATCTCGCTGTACATTTCCACTTTCCATTTTAGAAATGTCTTTATATTTCTTTAATTACTTCTTTGCTATAATTTCTAAATGAAAACACAAATAAGAACAATATTAATTACTTTCCTCTTTCCAAATTTTTAATCTTATTATATTTAAACGTTTATGTAGATGTTCATCACTTGTAAAATACATTCAAGTGTTTTTGCCCAAGAAACGAACGTTTATTTAATAAAAGTTTTTCGTTATTCCAAAATAACATAAATTCAAGCGACTATTTATTCCTTAGTTTACTCATATCCTTTTCACAGGTTTGCTGTCAGCAGAGTTTATTGGATTTTGAGAAATAAGTACACTATTGCAGCTTCGAATGTTTGTTTCTTTACTAACCATAACAATTCCTGTTATTCTGTCCAGTCTATTAAAATTTATTTGGACGCGTCCGAATAGACCATCACACATGATATGGTAACTTTGAATTTGAAAGTAACTTCGAAATCCTTAGAGTACGTTCTCCTTTATATTTGTTATTTTATTTATTAAATAGATTGTTGTATTCTAGTGCCAACAAGAATCAATTTAACTTTCATCTGAAATACATTTTAATGAATTATAACAATAATAACAAATTTAATAATAATAAATGAACATTTTAAAACAGTATGACTAACAACAAACTGATATAAATTCTCTAGCAAAATCAGCACAGCAGTACAGAAGAAGTATAGAGAAAGAAGAGATTGTTGAAAGAGTAACTGTGATTGTTTAAAGAGTAAAGAGTTTCTGTGACAGAAAGGAAATTATTGACCTTACGTGTGTTTGTAGTGCTGAACTCGAAAATAACCGCAAAATGATGTTTCATCTAGTTTAATTTGTAATTTTAAGACATAAGAATATTTTAATTTCACCTTTTCCTCAACCATTTAGTATTATTAAGAACTTACATCCATCAAAGATGCATCAAGGATACTATATACATATGTGCGTACTTTCCAGCACTAGTTAGGTAGCATGGATGTATTCCATATTCTCTGGAATCGTTTTCCACTCACTATAAATAATTGATGACATCGCTTTTCATATTCGTGAGATACTGCACAAAAATTTTCCAGAAAAATATCCAAATTAGAGCGATTGAAGTGATTTTTAAGAATATGTGACATCATATTTGATGAAAAATAACAAACTTTTTACAATTTTCTCGTACTTTATAGAATGAAAATTGTCCTGAAAATGTAAGGGTACTTTTCCAAGGGTACTTTTTTAACACAATTTTCTCCATACACAAAAAGCGTTCGTAAAACTGTTTATAAAAAAACATTTCTTTGATTTGCGATTCTATGAGTAAACCTTCATATATATGTCATTATTAGCATAAAAATTGAGATTATGTAACTAAGAAGATAATATAATTAATCATCATAAATCCAATGTTTCCACAAATTTTGAAAAAAGTACTTGTTTGATATAACTTACTTCTGAAATTGATATAATCGACGAAATTTAGGATGGAAAGCCCCTAACCTGATTAAAATGGTTTTATGTTTTTTAGAGATGTGTGTCGTTTGGAGCAAACTAACCAGTTTCCTAGAACGGTTAAGGATTGAATTATAACACAAGAACCTTTTAGTTGCCTCTTTGTGTTAAGTCATATCATTGAATCCAAACTATTGGTACTGAATAAATCAGAAAAGATTTATAATTAACTACCACGAAGAGACTCACTCTGGAAGTAAATGACGAAGAAACAGCAAATAGTTTTAAGCAAACTTTGTCGTCGTTTCTGATTTTGACTGCTCGGAACTGTTTTAAGTTTCATCCTACAAGCGCAGAATAAAATAAAAGAAAGAATAACCATTAAAATACTATAATTTAAAAAACTAGTTCGCCATTTATATTACTTATTTTGTACTCCATGCATTAGCTAATAAAAGTTATAAAAAAACTAAAGCTAAAAATAAATTCGCATAAGTGCATTTTATTTTGCATCAATGTGGGGAGAGATGAGGACGCCAACGTTCATGGAGAAGGAGAACGTTCGAAAGGTGATGGGAAACGCGATCGTCGCACCGCAACGGATGGTCTCGTTCGCTCCGCGTAGTTCCAGCGTCGACCGCGAGCGTGCGGCGTTCGCCTGGCGGGGGCGTGTTTACGTTTCCAGCGGCGGCGGTGGCGGCGGAGGCGGCGGCTGAGGAAGGTCGGGAGCGCGCTCTGCGGGCGGTGGCTCTGCGCCAGACGCGGCGCGCGCGCGGCGGCGGCGGGGGGCGATGCTCAGTCGCTCGCGAACGAGCAAACGGGCGGTCGCGCCGCGCAATGTTCAACTTCCTGCGCCGCTCGCAGCCGCAGGCGGCGACGCCGCGGCCGGCCTCGCCCGCCGCAGTCTCCGCGCCCGGCGGCGGGGGCGGGGAAGGGGCGGCCGCAGCGCCCGTCGGCCCGCCACAGGCTGTCGCCCGACGCCGAACGCCGGGCGCTCGAGGCCGAGCGCTGGGCGCTCGCCACCGACCTGCAGGCGCTCGAAGCCCAGCGCCGCTCGCTCGACGCGGACAAGCAGTCGCTGGCCGCGCAGAAGAAGTCGCTCGAGGCGCAGCTGCGCGGACTCGACCTCGACAAGTAGGTGCTCCAAGCGACCAAGCGCGCGCGCGGGACGGCGACCCTCCGCTCGAGCACGTGGAGTCGCCTCGCGCCGGGTCCCGCCAGGAGAGAATCGCGATATTTTCATGCCCTCTGCAAATGTTACCCATATAATTTTAATAAAGATACCATTGTTTCGTGTGGACCGTTGATTACTTTCTCGACAAGAAAGTCTCCACTATTGTGTCCCTTTTCGGCAGTCCGATTCCCTGATTTCTATATAGTACGGTACATGTGTATTCTCCCAGCTTCGGTTCGCAGGTGCACTTCTCACTTTTACAAGAGAACGTGCAGCAAAAAATCTGGATATACTTATGCAAACCCTCTTAGTTACTTCATTTTTGAATAATTTGAATTTTTGAATTTTTACCTAAAGAATTTTGAGAATTTGCCTCAAATTGTAGAATTTTGTTTTGTAGGATTTTATAGAATTTTGTCTTGACAAGTAGAGGCTCGCCATTGCGCCTTTGCACAGGAAAGCAATCTTCACGTTTCTAGTTCTCTTCAAGTGTTGTCACCTAGCTTCAGCTACAAGGAAACAATCTCTTTTTTTGTATTCATGCGAAAATTCTTGGTAACTTCAATTTTTACTCAAAGAATTTAGATCGTTAGATATAGTTTTTACTCTTTGCTCAACGACTATCTGTGTCCTCACAATGAGCAGGAATTCCCACACTCATTGTACACACCATGATCGGTTACGTTCAGTTCACAGCCGTGGCTTTCTAAGCTACGAGAGGGCTTTCAGAATATAATATTTTCAAGCAAAATCTCTTAGTTTCTACAATTTTTTACTTCTGAAGTTGATGGCTTTATAAATATTGTTCAATTTCACATGCACATGCGTCCTCACATTCTTGAACAGCGTAGGTGTATTCACCTTGCTTTGGCTCGTATGCGTAGAACGCAAATTCACGAGAGGACATGCAGAAAATGATCGGGTTATTTTATTGCAAAAGATACTCAGTAAGTACATTTTTAATCAATGAATGCGGAGTTTTACAGCTACTCTGTTCAATTTTACCTCCAGCATATGCTCGGCACAGCGCCCGGTGCCCTCTAGGACAGTTGTGCAGTTCACCTCCACGGAGCATAGGAACGACACCGCCTAATATACAATGTTGCTGTATCACTGCCTTAATGTTAGCAAAATGTCTTTCCATTCATGCGTTTTGTAATTATGTCAATCTCTGAACCTTTTTTTCGTTTGCGTGTAAAAAGTGAATGTCTGCAAAATCTAGTTCGGAATGTGCAATTTCTACTACACTTATCGTCTTAGCTTCCGCTTAACATACCATTCAACGTTAGGAGAGGACTTTCGGGAAATAATTTTAATTTTATGTCAAACATTAGTAACTTGAAATCTTTGAAATACTTGGGAATAGAAAAAATTGTTTGCTCGCTCAAGTCTCGGCTCACCAAATTTACTACTTCTTCCTGGAAATGGCACATTTTTAGGCCCACGCAGACATAAGGTAGTATTCGAAATATTTTTATCACTTTGTATGAAATATTTTCTCATTTATTTTCAAACGGTTTTCGCCTGATTGTACAGGATTTTTAAGTTTAATTGGGAAACAATGAATGTTTCGACGTGCAATGCGACACTTACTATCACTTCAAAAACAGTCTTCTTTGTTGTTGTCTTTCCTGTTGGTTCCTTGAACTTGGATAAAAAATGCTGACCTAGCTGGCGGGTTTCGTATGTTGCCACAAATATAGTTTTGTATTTCATTCATTGATGAAACTTGCCAAGACATGAATTGCATTAACTTCATTTTTTTGTTAATGACGCTGTTTCGTGTTCACGAATGTCAAGGGATATTTGAACTTTCTAGGTTCGTCGAGAAAGAGAGCGTGGGGGGAGGAGGAATGTCCTACATTTGCAACGTGTGACAAGGCGTGACTTGGATTGGCATGACTTCGCGAATTCGCCCTTAACCCTGAATTGTTCTAAATATCGAAGCACTCTACGCGTTTCACAACATCCCACTCGTATTAGATTCCACATATGCAGGTCAGCACATCTGTCATTACATTTTGGATGTGTATGAACCTCTAGCATCATTTTCCATCCAGTGACATTTTAATGGACGACACTAGTTACTGTACTTTACGGATTGTCTCACGGACTTCGAAGTGCGTAATCCCATTAGTTTTACAATGAATGGAAAGTTAGGCTGATTTCTTTGATATTTTTGATTAAGCTTACGTACGTTCGTGCTGTTTTGATGCAAACATGAATATAATAATGATTTTTAAATGCCTGGAAATGATCTCGCATTATTCCAATATTGCAAAGGGACGTCATCTTCTGTGTCAATAGAACATTCTCCACAATTAATTCCAACCACAAATGAACTCCTGTGGTGATCAGCTTCTCCCAAGCCATTTTCCAGAGTCATCTCTAGCGCCCACTTGCGATTTTCTGATCAGCAGCAGCCCTCGCACCGAGAGGGTGGCTCGATGGCGCGAGTTTCGTCACTTGGCCCTCGCAGAGCCAAGCGGCCCACGTGGCGCCACCTGCAGCGCCGGCGGCCGCGGCGGCGGCGGTGATGCTATTTCGGCAGCAAAGCGCTAGACGCCACCGCCGCCGCCGCCGCCGCCGCCGCCGCTTAATTCGATGTCGTTTCGCGGCGAAGGCGGTCAAGGGGCCGGAGCCCTGGCGGCCGCCCAGTCACGCCAAGCCTCGCCTCGGCCCCGCCCCCAACGGCCCGTCGTTAAAAGCGCTTTCCCCTCCTCCCAGCGATATTCTAGAATGCACTTGTGCTCAAGTCGCCTAAAAATAGATTTTATGTGCATTGAGATAGCTGAGACTATGACCGGCGGCGTAGGAAGAGTGAGGGTTACTGAAGGAAATTCGCTGTATCTTTCACAAGTAAGCAAGGTCAATGGCATTCAAGTAATTTGATGATCTCGAAACACATTTAAATAATTTACATTTCACATTTAAATAATCACAAATGATTCGTTATGACACTTTTCATCAAACGGATAACTCAGAATGAATACCAGTGATTATTGTTCGTCTAAAACTTGTTTTATTTTAATCTCCAAATTGTTCTTTTTGTGAAACTAATGTATCTTCATAGTTATCCATAGTTACGGTGAGATTAACGGAAAATTGTACCTCTACGTCTCTGCGAACAGCGCTAGCGTCGAAATCGTAAAAAGGATTTTCACCAAACTTGATATTCGATTTTTCGCTGGAAAAAAAACCGTTCGCTGTTATTTTCGCTGAAAAAAAAAACAGAACAAAATGTTGTCCATAATCCCCACTCCTAACTTTTACTGTAGATACATAGTTGAATAATAAATAAAAGAATCAACAAAGCTTGGTAAGCAAATTTTAAAACTAGAAATGTTCGCTATTGAGTACTACAAAATTAATTTTTTTATCAGTAAACAAACTGCATATTTGGTATTGCAGTAGTACAGTTAACCAACAGTTTTGTAGTATACATACCTCCCACAACCACCATCACCACCCGCATTTCTATTCGTACTTCGTCTTGCAAAAAAGGAGAAATCAACAGACCGTGCGCATACATGTCATTCCCTGATCGATCTGACAGATGACGCGGTCCATTGAATTTGAAAATAATATTTTTAATTTTTGGGTTAATTTACAAGCACCAAATGTAACTTCAAAATCTTTCCAAATTTTAAAAAGATATTTTGCTCAAATTAGCAGAAAACGCTTTTAAAAATTGTGGGTTTGATTTTCGTTGAAAACGTTTTTTCTGAAATGTAAAAGCGGTATATTTATACCAGCATTTTAATTCCAACTTCAAAACTTTATCTTAGATCACTGATTTATGATGCCACCCAAAAAATCTGAGTACCTACGTTTCCGTCCCATCCTTGCAAAATATTTTTTGTGGTTTGGAAACACCATCCGAATTCAACCAGTATTACGCAACAGTTACAAATAATGCGAGAACGTACGTGCTGCTGAAGCATTAGTTATACTGTACAGTCTGTTCTTTCTCTTATTCTGTAATTTTGTGATTCTGTAGTCCTCCTTAACTTGTTAATGCAGTTAGTGACAACACTTTTTTCTCGTATGAGGAGAGTAAATTAGGCGTTCGAATAACAACACTGGGGTCCGACATTTTAGACGAAATCATGATATTTCTCCGTTATAAAGAAGACAGAGAAGTTCTGAGTATATTTAATATATTTTCAAGTTTGTATATCAATAGCTATGCTAATTCCGTCGTGTATTTTTGCCTAGTGATCCTCATTTCGTTTCAAAGCAAGGTAGCGTATTACTATTGCCATCGATACGTGAAGTGCCAGTTACCATCGAACGCCTCACACACTGTGTACAGTTTGTCACGGAAACCACCTCAGTCGATGTGAAACTTTTGCGTAATGGATAGAAGTGTTGCCTCACAGCGCTTCGGTTGGAGACCTGCAGTTGTTTCACTCACCGGAAACGACACACGTCTCTCTCCACGCACGGCGCGAGCAGTGTGAAACGCTCACGATGCGCACTGTCGTGCAGCCAATGCGACCGAATGCCGCGTGAGAAAGAGGACACGGGGGTGCAGTCACACTCGCAACTCCGGAAATGCGCACGCGCACGCTGTATACGTGTGTAGACAAACATGTCATACTGGGGTTCTCTCAGTTATTGATAAAATTACGCAATAGATAAGAGAATACTTGTGAAGCGTGATTTTGCTGTTTAAAAGTAGCTAGTAAAATACCGGACGTTGTACTGCTTTGTTTTTACATCCAAGCGTTGTGATATAGGAAAAGGAAACACACACACATACACACACACACACACACAAACACACACACACACAGACACACACATATATATATACCTGAAAAATCTGAGTACCTACGTTTTCGTAGGATTCTGTAGGAAGTATACCACGATGTTAAAGATTATTTTGAATATAATTGAATATAGTTGCTTCAATTTTAATAAAATGGTATAATTTTCTTTCATTTTGTATTACAGTGCTTTGCTATTTGATTAATAATTTTATCTTGCGCATTGCTACTGAGTTCAAAAGAATCTATTAGGTACCAATTCTGCTGCTTGGCTACTGGCCTCTGCCGGAATATATTAGGAATCAATGTATCAGGTACCAGTTTTGCTGCACCAGAACTGTCCAGTTGCAGAATATAAGAAACCAATTTGTTCTAAGCAATAGGCGAAAAATAATGACCGTAGGGCATCTATCAACATTTTAGAAAATTATTTCCAACGAGCTTCCCAATATATTTGGATTTTATTTCAAAGTTTTTAGTCAGCATTTTCTAAACAAATCAGTTAAATGACACGTAGTTTCAGATTTGAATCTTATTGTCTTTGACGATCTGCCAAACTTTTAATTGGTGAATATGTAGTATTAATGTTCTAAAATGTTCACAGATAGTACTAATGTTCTAAAAATATTTTGAATGTGTGTTTCACACCATTACACTTTATTCGATTTATTTATCTGATAAGCGAGCATTAAACTCTGTCACTCTTCTGGTTTCTTTGCAAAATTAACAGAGAAAGTAGATAAAATGTTAAATAATGAAATGGAGGCGACAGTTTCTCGCTCACTGTACTGTAAGAAGCTTCTGAAGGTTTTCTATTTTTGAACCTCCACGCTATGAGACGATACGGAAAGCCTGGCGTTCATAGTGGCCTGATTGTGTAGCCATTTTGGTCGACGCTTGTGAGGTAGTAAATATTCTAGGATGAATTCAAAACAATATTGTTTATGTAGGGTATTTCAAAAAGAAAATAATTCTCATTTATTCTAGTTATTTCATTACAAAGACTAATTACGAAACAATATGTTGATTTGATGGTTTTCTCACAGGACCTTATCTTCAGTATCGGTTAACAATAATGTTTAAATATGTACATTGTTTCTCAAAACTCATTTGCAAGAATTGAAACTTACCTACCCCACGTCACGTTGTCGAATGTACATTTTCTGCATTTCATATATTCGAGTAAATACATTTTAATGGGATACTTTCATGAGACTATATTATATTCGTAGAATATCGATGGTTCATTAAACCACGCATCATCATTTAATACCATCATCGTCACCTGACGTAATGCCATTGTGCTTTCCCAGCGAAAACAAATATTGTTTCAAAAATATTACAGACGCTCATTACACCTTACACAAACAATCGCAGATCTTTTCCGCGCACTCTTTCAACAAGATGTATCGCTTTCGTGACCCACCTTTGTGGTGACCCTTCGTTTGACGCATTTAGTGCACACGGTCGCTTCGGAGGCAAGAGTATCTGGGTTCCTCTCCCTCTGCTTACACGGCAGGCAACGCGCCAGTGCATTGTAGGGCATTCGCTCGAAATACGTGGCGCCCTAATGTCACTCACGATGTGCAGCGAGGTTTTGTAACTATCAAGAGAAATAATTGCAGTTGATAGTACGTAGTGATGATGCTATTCATTAACGGAATGACAAGTAATTTATTTTCCGATCGCAAGTTATTTCATACATATTTTCATATATATTTTCTGGAATAATTTATTTCTAGTGAATTTGATATCCCGCATATTCTTTTGCCATTAATTATTTCAAACTATGTTCTTGCTGAAAATATACACTAGCTTTAGCATCTTTGAAATCGTAAACTGAATACATTGTGGTGTGTCTGTGCACTCGAGCCCTCCAGAGTGGATGAAAATAATAAATTGGAATTACTTGACTTTCTGTCATTATCATGAACATTCCTCATTTGATATCTCACGTCGTTCACATCTCCCATAAAACAATTTTTGTTTATAATATTCGTCCACTTCAAGTTTGGACCAAAACATCAATCCACCTTACCGCTCGCACATCCCTCTCGTTTGCCTTCAAAGTAGCACAAACCTGCAACCTCAAAATGCACAAACCTGTAACCTCAAAATATCCCATGACTCTTCCGAAATCATTGCTCGTTAGAACTGATGAGTGAGTTTCTTTGCTAGTATTCTGAAACCAAACGTTTGTAAGACGTTACGCTTTCGTGTTTCACCAGCCCCTGAAAATTATGTCTGTTCCTCTTCTCTCTACACGCAAGAGCCGAACTTCGGCAGGGGAAGCGGCCCATTGGCCGTGCCATGAGGAAAGCCTTGCGCCGATTTGCAGCCGACTTCGTTGCATCCGCTGCGGCGTTGCCAGCGACCCAATTGGCCCTCGGTTACCACAGAATACACGCGCCGTCGGACATCGCCGCACAACAATTTTCTGAAGGAAAAATTGGCCTTCGGTTTCGACCTAAATTTAGTCAATCTATAAAACAAATTACGCAAGTGTTCTCAAGTAAATAGTATTCTGAAAAATTAAATTCATTGCGTAATTCCATGCCGCTATTTCATCATGTTACCAAGTTCAATAAATAGGCAAACATTATTAATTTAATACACAATTGATGCAATTATGAAAACATATTAATCACATGACTGATCAAAAAATATCCTCAGCGAAAATAATTTACAAACTTTTGTCTTTTCACGAGCAGATAGAAATAATTCGTGATTTCCTTTCCCAAAAATTACGTCTAAATATTTTTTATAACGAAATTGGATACACATAACAGTTAATCGCCTTACGTAAATGAATGTTTCGACTTAAAATTAAGTGAAAAATTCAGAATTTTGAGAACGACGTAAAACGAGAAGGAATGATTGAATACATTTTTGGATGCTATCCTGAGAAGTTATTACTTCACATCTATGTTGGGTCACTATTTATAAATTTCATCGTACTAAATTTAGCAACATTCAGGTCTCGGCTCTTGAGAACTTCAGAACATCGAAGGCTCTAGAAGAGATGCAGACAGTTACTCCAGAGCAGAATCGTTGCGAGTTTCCTATGTGGGTATTTTAAATGATTTACATATTGATTTTGTTCGTGTGATCAATTGTGTATGTGAATTCAATCTTCAAGAGTTGCAATGTGAATGAAGTGTCGTGATGTTTTATACGCCAAACGTGAGATACTTGCATTCAGTATTTTAATTATTGTATCGCAAACAACAACTGAGATCGGATATGTTAGCAATTCATGACAATGGTCTAGTGTGTTTCGTCTATGTATTTAATTCTGACCAAAATGTTTTCGCTCAATTTTCTCTTTCTTTACTTTTCTGTGCTAAAACTGTGACCATCACCTTGATTCTTTCAATTTGTGAAGTGTAGCAATAATACTACACTTTCTCATTGCATGAAGAGAGGATTTCGGAAGAAACCTTCGCCAAACAGAAATAAATTACTAGATACACATTTCTCACAAGTGTACAAGCCTCGAAGCCTTGTAAAAAAGTACTTTAGGAGGTAAACTAGTACAATGTGCGTCCATGAGTCCATGCTGTAAATAGAGACTTTTGGATGTACGTTTTTCGAAACTTTTTGCAAGTTTAGTTTTGAGTAATTTCTTCATTAATGAGTGCGATGTTGGTTAATTTTAATGGTTGAAAAGCATGTTTTCTTTGTTGCTATGGAAACTAATGTTATCAAAGTCATTACGACCTTCGTACGCCTTCCTTCGGAGGGTCTACGAGCGCCTGTCCTTCAAGGCAGTGTAAACAGTAAAGCGTCCGGCGACTGTCACCATGTTTGGTCACAGTACAGTGTACTTTGCAGTCGATAAAGAGGAAATACCTCAAGCTCCTATAATTACGCCTCTGAGCTAAATGTGGAAATACTGCCTGTTTTCTCGCCTCCAAGATAACACTCCTTTCTCTGCAGTGTGGTTGAAACGGTAGTTGTTAGCCAATTATGCCTGTTGAGTCAGACGGGCACTTACTACACCTCATGGAGCCCTGCAGTATTAAATACGCATCTGAGTAGATTAAACGATGGTAAAAAGCCAATGATTTAAAACCATACGTGTTATGAGTATGCATGTATTTTGCCAAAGAGTAGGTCAGTTCTGTTCAGGAATTGTGGTTTCTGTTGCACCTAAATTATTGTGATTATCATCTATTATTATTAATTTAATTATTCATTATTTCATTTATTAATATCATTAATTATTATATAATTATTATTTCTTATTAATTAATTATCAATATCACAACGTTAATACATATATAAAATACGACGTCAAATTAATCAGGCATCGTCGCGCAGGGCGTAGATGGCCTGAACTTAGTGCCAGAGCCCAAGCTACCGCCAGACACTAAAAGGCTTTGTATGATCGATTTGTACGTAAGGGAACATAATAGGTTTTCAGTTACAGTTGATGCGTTGTGGTGCGACATGATTCTTCTTAACGTTATCACATCACACCTTAAGCGCTTCGGCCATCATTTCGTATCTGAGGGGCCTAAGGCACGCATTAACGGCTGTTGTAATAGTGTGCGTAGGCAATTCCCGTTTGGATGTATTAATTAAGGATCTTGGATAACCTTACACCCAGACATAAATATTATTATACTCTAAGCACTTGGCAGATGCAGGTCCAGCAGCAGGTTCAGTGTCATGGGTAATATAAGTTAAGAACTGAAGTACCGGGAAAGTGTACATTAAAACTTCTTAAAAAATGAACCTCCAGAACTAAATTTAGTCAAGCACGTAGGGACCTCTTCATTATTAGAAATTGCATTCAGGAAGACTTGGTGCAAAACCGAAGAAAAATCGCATGAGGAGACACCTCGATCGTTTATACATCTCATTCTACTGCGTCAGTGTCGATGTAAATTGGAACAAGGGAGTGGCCCCATATATAACCGAATAACTATTTCCGTTGCTCCGAAGTGAATAGATATAATAGAGTCTGCAATTACATATAGCCAAACATTAGTTTTTATAAGTGTAATTGTCCTTCCTTTTTATATCATAGTATATGCTTTTTGACTTTTTATAATTCGTATATCATTTAAAGTGTTGAAATAACATAGTAATATATCAATGGCTTTTTAAATCTGTGAACTTGCGCTTCAAACGACAGTATGTGTTTAACGCGAGATATTTATCCAGATCTCGCAGACATAATATGACAGTAGCACAGAAGAGACTCCAGATTACAATAGGTACCTACAAAGATGATATTAAAGGTTCCGGACGCCGTGAAAAATTGCAGAGCATTCTAGCATAAATGTATTTCATTATATCTTTCTGATTATAAGTGTTAAGAAAAAGCAAAATACGTAGGCTAAAACTCTTTGTAAGTGTATTCTTACATATACCGATCGTGTGTTATACTGAGAGCGCTATAGGTGAGAGCAAGGGTTATATCTCTTGGCTAGGGTGTTATCCACTAGTGGGCATCGGCGTCTCTAGGTGTCGCATGAACAGCTCCAAACCGACCGCCGCCCGTCGCGCCGGGGCGAGCGTTGCATGAGGGAGGTAGGGGGAGATCGACGGTGCGTAGGGAGCTAGAAGCAGATTTGCTTTCACCAGCAAGCTTAATTTTTGACAGCGCCGATACGCCTGCTTCACCGCTCCTACCGCCGCCGCCCGCCCAGCTAAATCCAGCACGACCCGCCCTTCTGCTTGGCGCCGCCGCCACCGCCGCCCGCCCTCCGTCTCTTCTGGATCTTCCCGGCGCACCGGTTCTTTCCATCCTCGCGCCGCACCTTCTGAAATGTCAGCAGAGTCTGGCTGCAAGCGTCTATGCGTGGGTGGCGCATACCTTGCAGTATACCAAGAGGAGTATATTTAAACAGTGAATTTGAAGAATAAAATAAGTCTTTTCACGTGTTTTCTATCCAATTCGGAAGTTCTTGGACCATCAGCCATACTTTAATTATGAGTACGTCAGCTGTAGCCGACATAAAATCTTCCCGATTGATGAACCGAATCTACATACCATGTTCCGCATTTAGTACATTCAAAGCAACACGAGCTAAATAAAAAATCGTACTGTAACCATGCTACTACTTTGATTCAAACCGGCTTCCGTCTTATAGCTCTCTCGTATTCATAAATCTCATCATTCAAACTCCACCACCTCTGATGGCACTCGTGACAGTTAGTGCGCTCAGACTCTCTCGCCTGCACACCGCTGAGCATACGTTCAAATCCAGTTTGGTCAGTCATCTGTTTGGACTATTTGAATGGTATAGATTAGATGCTTCAGGTTCACGCAATGGGCTTTTATCACGTACACTGACCGCACAATACCTTTAGCTCACATTCATAAATTTATTCCTTCCTACATAATTACTCTCAATTCATTCGTGAAATATAATGTCATACCTTTCCTTGGTGTAAACTGGACTATAATAGGATCCTCGACAATTGCGATAATTTATAGAATACGTTTCCAAGGATACCACCACTACATCCAGTTACTATTACCTATTGAAACAACCACAATTTCCTCTTAGAGACATAAACGATATATGTCCTTTCAGGCCCACAACCCACATAAATGAGCGATTAATCTACCATTACTAGTGAGTTAATATCTATGAATTTTGAGCGTATTTTTGTCCTTTGTTGCTAAGCCATAAGCTTAATGAAATCCCGTTTATCATTTTAGCTCCGTGTATACATAGAACTCGAGATTCTTTTAATGCATATTTGGGCCCAGTCTTTTTTTACTGTTGAGTTATGCTATATCGATCGTGCCGATTATAAGGACATAGTTATGCGCGATAAATTCTTTTACCAGACTTCTACTACATCTCTAGAACAGATTTATCCATTCTTTTCACAGAAATTTTTATATTTTTGCTAACAAGATTCAATCTAATATTCGAAAGCGAGGCTCGTGTCACATTTGCTGTTTGTTACTACATTCTCTCTGCTTCATAAAGGATGATACAAGAACGTCGTTTGATAGCCAAAATGCCAGGCTACAGTTATGTGTACATTCTTGTTAAACCATGCAGAGAGAAAATATTGCCTAGCATACACGTTACTTGGCGTGATATCAAATTTACTTCCAATTATTTTCTCCCCGCGCAAAGCTATAAGCGTAGATGATAACCAGATATGTACTGCCAACAAAATATATTCATTCCAAGCGCAAGTTTTTCTGAATTTCTCAAGAAAATTATACACAGAAAGTGAAATATATTATTAATTTATAATTGTCATATTAACAACGCTCGGCAGCTAATTACTATGAACTACCGGTGTATTGCATATACATAAATGCAATATTTAAAAATAGAATAAACTTATATCTCTACGGACTTTCTTTAAAGCATTAAATATCCATCACGGTTTAAACGCCAAATGAAGAAACACATTCTACAAAAGCTATGAATTGCTCGCATTTTCTACAGATCTTCAGTTACACCTTTAGCTTTTTGCTATGGTTCCCTGCTTTGATAGTGTGCGTTCTCAGAGGTGTCCAGTGCTCAATCAACCATAACTCGTACAATTGGGAATTTATTATAATATATCAGCTTTTCCGCTGCCTCCTTCACATCGCCGTATCGCTATCCCTTAGTAACAGAATTATTTGCCTCTGTCTTCCTCATTCTACTCTCCCCCTCCTCTGTCTCCCTTCTCTCACAACTACACACCACACACACATGCGAGCACACTACTTTCACTCTCCCCCTTTGGCACTTCCGCATTCACCTCATTACTTGTTCCGAGCCACGACTTTCTACTTTATTGTGGTTCTTCTACTTCCTTTCACCATCTCATCCTGGACCTACACTTCCGTCTACACGTTCTTGTTTATTCTTTTCCCTTCGCAACGTCCACCTTCAGAGACGAACTGCGCACCCCCTGAGCGCAACCAACACAACCCCGCCACCTACCCAATACCACACCACACACGCAGACGTCGTTTGCCGGCGGCAGCCGGCTTAGGATCCCCCTCTCTCCCACCGCTTGCGCCCCCAAACGAGGCCGCTGCGCCCGCTTAATTTGGAGAGGACTCGCGAGTCAGCAGTGACCCAGAACTCTACACGCTCACACGAAGGAACGCCCGTCGTCACTCGCCGCTTCCGCGTACGTACATTGCAGTTACCACCTTGCGCCCTGCAACGTATCCACATCCGCTCGGTCAGTGCGTCGAAACAAATATCACAGCTCGCGCGTTCTGGCGGAACCAGAGTGAGCACATGTTGTTTTCAGATTTTTAAGAGCAATTGATTTAGTTGGAATATTTACCATATCAATTTTTCCGGTCCATTAAATTGTGTTCGATGTAAATTTATTTTAGCAACAACCATGTGTATAAAAATTGCTAGGAGAATGACTTAGCAGTGGAAGAGAATCCACTCTTTGACAAGCGATATATTGGAGACGTCTACGACCGACATGTGTGGTTAAATGCAGTTTATCCATTCACATGCCCCCGTATAAGATGCATGGCTGCGGTGTCTTTGTGTAGTTGGGAGAGGGGACGAGCGGCGTAGTACTATCTTACTGACATGTAATTATGTATTTGATTGGACTCAACGCTCTGTGTTGGCTTGGACGGTGTGACATATTGCAATATGTCTGACAATATATTGCAACCCGAACAATGTTTATACAATCCCATATACAAAATGTCTTTCTTCTGCTCGCTGCGAGACGTGAAAAACGTAAGAAAGCTACTTGTGTTGCGTATCAGCAACATTCGACCCCACCAAAATACTGTTCGTCATCTTGAGATATATTCACGAACGATTTACAGAAACAAACCTTGTTGGCCCAAGATATCTTTTTGGGTTGCGAGAGTATAGATGCCACTGATTTAGCTTGGAAGTATTGTTCTAAAGGCACGAAAAGTGCTGAAATTAAAGCATGTATGCTTTCGAAAGATCGTATAAAGTTATGAGCACACAAATCTATCCTTGTGTTGCCGTAAAACTATACTCGTATCGCATGTATTAGCGGTATTTCCTTAAAGCATTGCCACAACTGAGTAACCATGCTTTCAACTTGGGGCGCGCGGTTGAGTTGTATGATTTTTATTCCAGAGATTATTTGTAGTCTTTACGAGACATAACCGAAACAACGATACCATACTCGGGTAAATTTAACTTTGAAGAATCATAAAATCTATAAATCGGGAACATGCTCCGTATCCTTGCCACACAATATTCGTTTACTAACTGCACTACTCACTTCCATACCTAATAAGCAACTGTTCTTCTGCGCCCCAACTTCTTTCACTCTGCATTTACAGAATTATATCACTAAAATCACATTAAACTTCTTACATTGTCTCTTACAAGACCCCCCCAATGCGCATTCTTCTCCGTAAACACTATCATCCTAACATTACTTATCTTTGTGTTTCACAAGAAACCTAATAAGCCCAGCTTCGGTTTTTGAAATCGAGATGTCTTATGAAAAGGTCCCTGTAACGGTTCTTAAAATTACATAAGGAATTTTTGTGCCGTCAATTTTGTAATAAATTATGCGCAAATTTTAAAAATAATATTTACTCGACTTTTCCCAAAATATAATTTTATTGTACTTTTTGAATTTCGCTAGTGGTTGTTGATTTAGTACATCTTTCTCGGTTATGCGTTTTATTTCTTATTTTAAAGAAATGCAGTTTTAACCCTATTTTTTCCTTTCGTTAGTGCAAGGGTTATATATGAGTTGACAAAAATGATGTGGAATCTTAGAGGGCGATTCCAATGTAATTGCCATATTAGGATGTTAACACTTGTTTAGTGTATCTTGGTTCCTTCTTATTGTGTTGTAAGGCCTTACTGATACATGCCTATATTGGTATCTAGTATAACTGCCACTCCAAAACACCGAAAAACAGGAACTCTTTTGTGCCACAAGCAGTGCAGACCCAGCATGAGAGTGTGCAAAATACAGGGGAAATTACATCAAGAGCTCAAACATATGTAATCATATATAGATGAATCAGTACTATGTTTCTCTAACTATTTTATTTTGTTGTTAGTGTCGGTAAGGTCCGTATCTTTTTGCCATCACTATTGAAATCTTAACGTCAAAAAGTCATCGTAGTTATAGCATCATATCACAGAACATGTGACCGGAAATTTTGCAACTTGACTATTATCTGCGACTCAAAACATAGCTGTTCGCACAAAAACTGGACTTAGTAGACTCAGTGCATTAATTGATGTTCGACGCTGCAAGTGCCTATGGGGCTAAGACCAGGACAAGCGTTCTAGGATATTACTTGGCGGTCCCCTGAGTGAATTTTTCTGGACACAAGGCGTAGGTCGAACATCAGTCAGCTGTGCGAATTTCAGCCACTGACAAACCTCCCGGCTTGACGTGCCTTGTATTCGGTTGCGAATTGGCGCGCGAGTCAATTCCATGCTTATCTATCTTTCGACACACGAAACGCGCGTGCGAAGCCTACGCGCGCCTGCGCACGATCTTTCCTCCCTCTTCCTTTACCCTCGTGATAGCTCGAATCCTTCGTTCATTAACCCAACACACAATTGAGCGAAAGCTCGTACAACTACATGGCGATACACTGTTGTGTCATACCCGCGTGGCTAGAGCAGCTAGTCCCGACGGGAGGGAATACTCAAGCAAAATCCGATCTTACACATCGGTTCTTTCGCACATCTACATCTGCGTCATCCTCAGGTTTGAAACGATGAACCTCCACACTATATCCTCGCAATATAAGCGATACACATACAACACTCACGGGTACAAAATGGTACATTGACTAGCAATGTTGGCACAGTCCTGTGCGAAACCTCGAAGTCGTATCAAAGCTATCGCACTGGTCTCAAGAGTATATAGCAGTCTTCGCCGCTGAGACAAAAGTACGATGGTACATGAACGACATCGCAAGCCGCACGCGTCAGGCGGCGCATAGTCGAATTGGCGCAACGGCGCGGCGTTCCGTCACTAGTGGCCGAAGTTTAATGCCGCAGGTGGAGCGCCAAAAAACATATGCGTTTCCTCCTCTTCCCTCCTATACCACTACGCCCCACCTCTAAAATTCTCCTTCTCTCCCACTTCCCACTCCACAACCCCTGCCCTCTTTCAATGCACGCCACCGCACCGCCTTCTCAGTCGCTTGTGCGCGCGTGAATGTTTCACCACGGAGATACCTGCGCTGTGCTTGATAGTAACTACTTTCACACTCGGTATTAAACGTATATATAAACTGCGGGACATGAAGATTGACATGCGAACACATATCGAGAGCGAACTTCCGTGATGTTCGTGAGATATCTACAAACGTTACACGTGTGTCGTTTACATAATTAGGAGATTACTATATGGTTTTTCTTTGAAACATTTGGTGCCAGCTATACTGCGAACATCTGAAAGACATCCCTTCTGTTAAGTTATGCACCAGAAGAAATTACATTATCTTCTATAGTAGTATCGTATAATCCACAAAGTCTTGAGAATGGAGTATGCTTCTATTGAGAGCATTCACATTTGCTAAACCCCCATACTACTGCACACTAATGATGAATAATATTTTAAGTAAAACGATTGTGATTATAATCTTTTTGAGTTGTCTAAGTAAACTTGTTATTTTAGCTTTATTGATCAGATATTGTTTTAAGCACACTTAACGAAAACAAGACTGCGTGGAAAATCTCTAATAACGAATTCATATCAACATCATTACAGCATGAGTTCCTCTATGCCGATTTTATTCACTATTAACTTTTCTTGCATTTTTATATTGATAACTGTAAAATGTTTAATACATTATAAAAACTGCCAATTCCTAAGATAGCGATGAAACATTCGTATACGACACCCCAAGTACTATTTCATTTAACAGCGTAAATGTAAAGTAATAAAATTTTTCTAATTAATATAGTCTGTCCGTTAATATTAATTAAAGATCCACCAATATTATCATACTTATAAATGCCCTCCTTTTTAGTACTTCGACAAATTTCCAAAGAAATAAAATCTCAGAGACTAATTTTCCTATAACATTATAATTGTTATAGAAAATTTTGAATAAAAAACTTCTCAGGTGGTCTTGTACCATTCGTCTATCTCTGTCAGTGTCATTCTTCCCTCTCCCCCACAAGATCGTAACAAAATTTTCTTATTCGTCTCTCTGAAATGAGCTAAAAATACAGTAAGTCCCAGTATGTATATTAATCAATTTCACCTTAAAATAACATTAATGTGGCAGATTTTATAGTGTGCCATATCCATCCATTAAAAGACAGATATCGTTCTCCCGAATATATATATGTTATACAAAAAATATATGTAATCTCCTATGGAAGCGACCACGTAAGGATAGGTGGTGCGGCTAACTCGTCACCCCGTTTTCCGACCCAAAGGGAGCGCATACCAATATTTTTTTATTGAAAAGCAATTAAATGATGTCAGGTATTCTGTCCAAGTTCTAAATTACACCAGCTAAGTGTATTCCGTTTCATGAGATATATAGAATTGTCTTGTTTTGAAACTTGGGGAGTGAGCATTATTGTTTGTTTGCATTTGAAATAGGGGGGACCCCCGCTGGATCAACATGCTACTACGTCTCTCTGGTTTCTGTTGGGTGCTTCACTGATGTATCCTCTAATCTTTCACACTCTATTTTTGAACAAGACTAATAGATCCGTTTATTATTCTAAAATTGTGTCAAAGTATACAACAATTAAAAAGAATACAAGACACAGGGTTTTCCAGAAATACCTGAGAATTTGGAAATCGTATTATGAGTTTAGAGGATGTTTTTCCACAATTTACGTGTGTTCCACCAATAATCTATAGGAATAGGAAGCCAAGTAAGATATCATCTATATAAAATTGCTCCTCTTTACTTATGATTAAGCTTCAAAAAATGTGCCGATATAAAAGAGCCTGCGATCTCTTACTATAGTTTAGGCGTTGACTTCATGTCGAGAATGTGCTATCTGTCTGGTACTATGTGTGATCATTTTATATCTTAGACAAATCTATCTAGTTAAAAGGCTGTCCGCCGGACACTTTACCAAGGCGTGTAGCCTTTGTAAAAATTGAGATCAAACTGCGAGTCTGCGCAGGAGTTTACTTAGACATTCATGTGCGACAGCTACACCCAAATCATCAATATTCTGATATCGCGGCATATTTTATGTCTACTACGTGTTGCGCCATACTATTTCCAAGGAGAGCATTAGCACTATCGTTCCACAGTATAAAATATATTTGTTTCATATTAACAACAACCCGAATGTGTTCTCTTTACCGACCAATCGCTGAAACACGAGGACATAAACATAGACCTGAGTCTAATCAGCCAGCTACCTACTTGCCGATCGTGACGAGCGCTTACAACTCTTTAAATATTTTAGCTAAGACAATAAAACTAAGCCCTTGCGAAACGCCTACGCAAAACAGAGTGGCATTCATAATATCTAAAGTGTGGTGGTGTAAGATATGGCGTTATGCACACACGGTAAATTAACTCTTAAGAGAAAATGAATGAAACATCCATTACATATACTGAGCTAACAAAACATTTAAAGAGACCCTAGTTATTAAATTAATTTTGTTTACGCATAAAAGTTATATTACCTAGTGAGACTTGAAAGTGAGAAAAAAGTAAGTTCATTACTTTACTCCTTTGAGTATCTATTGCCGTATTCTTCAAAAACAGAGAAGTGCTTATCAGATAATATGACTTACATATCTTACGGAGAGTGCGGTGTAAAAAAAATCACAAGACGGTACACAGAGGCAACGAGCTAGCAGCATAACAGACCTTGTGGAGAATGCCAAGCAATACATAAATATTACGGTTTGTTTTCAAATATACGAAAAGAAAGGAAATTTTTATCCGGAATGGAAACACTCTCTAAACAGAAATGGAAACACAAAATTGCTTTAATTTCATATATATTGAGTATACCTTTGAGCCTATTTAGATCGGTAGTATTCGTCAAGCTTCCCGCTTGTTTAATTCATTAAGTCGCTACCTATACTTTGTAACGGAATAAAGGGTTGCATTATTATTTTGAAAATAATACGTATCATATACTTTCTATATATGCGGAGGATTTCGACAAATGGATAAATATACGTCTTACACGTGTGTCTTTTCCATTGTTCTAATACAAACATTGAGATAAGTAAAAATTATGGTTAGAGCTTATTTTTGGTCGATTCTTCTTATTCGTGCAGACGCTTGCTTGTCGTGCCTCGATTAAGATGCAAAATCATAATTATATATATATATATATCTAGAATATTTCAAAAGTTCAGATATACTACTCGTGTCCCGGCCCGCACAGCTGCTAATCGTCATATACGTCCCGTAAGAGCCTATAAAAGAGCAAGTAGATTTTTACTCGAGTGACACGATTTTTGGTCCTGTAATCTTTCCCCGCTTGAGCGGCTCAGGAGACCAGGAGTCAGATAGACTGGACTGCCGACCTAGCTCCTTATTTTTTCAACCCCTCACCTTTCGCGAGGAAAGCCTGCACATATTGAGCGAGGCGTTTTACCAACATTACTCGAGGGCAGCCTCTTACCCACCACTGCTAAATGACCGCGCAACAGTAAAACTATACGAAAGAATTCTACAGGTATAAATAATAGACACTATACTTATATACAGACTCAAAAGATAGATATATTTGATATCCAATTCACCAAAATAAGGAAGTAGTGAACATAGGTGGCATCGAGATAAGGGACGTGAGCGACCTACGCGTGTTAAGTGTATCAACTTTTGTGATACTTAGACAAAAATGGAGAGGCCCGCGTGTCGCACACGATGCCCACCGAGATTCAATCCTGATGTGAAAGGAGTGTCATCGTCGCGCCCGCCAGACGCCTCGAGGGCGCGGGTCAGGCATGGCAGAGAGACAAGTGATAGCGTATCGACACGCCGAGTTGCGGCATGCAGCTACAAACTCTCACGCCTCTAATGCTCGCGTGTCAAAGTTTATTCTCAAAAATACGGCGCTTGTAGCGCTAAGACAGTAGAATTAACTGAGTCATATAAAACTGCCCGAGGCGCTGCAAGCGAAAGCTGTTGACTAATACTCGAGTCGGTGAAATGTCATGATCGCAATGTGAGAACCATCACCATGCTCATCTGTGAATCAGCGAAAAAACAAACAGCATATACCAGCCTACTCAACTGATTATTTATAGAATATTTACGAGAATCAGCTAGAATTAAATATTAAAGTACATAATTCTCGCAGTGTCATTGTTTCTTTCAAGACTTGATTCTTTCACTTTTCGATAAGGAAATTCCGTCACTCCCGAAAAGATCGTAGAATAACTATAGAATCACTCATATATGATAATCTGCAGCAGGTGTAATTTTCTAAAAAATAATGCGTTTCAAAGTATATGATAAAGTTCGTTTTTGATGCTAATTTTTAGCTCTATGGCGTTTTCTCATCTGTGTCTCACGCGAAGCGAGAGAAAAGACATTTTCAACTAATAATAAATAATCCATCACTAAATTGTAATAACAATCAGAGAAGGTCTGAATGTAGGTATTACTGTGAAGGTCTCTATCTTTGCTCGGTAGGTATTACACAATTCGTAGCATAAGAGCAGTATATGCATGATAGAATGATAAATATATATGCCCCTTTATTATACTGTGACTTTTATAAAGAAGAGTTTCTAATCTTACTTCACTCTCACGAGCAGAACAATTTTATGCACCAGTATTAGTTCTGCATTATTGAGAAAGACACCACAATAGTAATTCATATATTATGTATTTGTCGACGACACTCTCCACATCATATCCCTTCTGTAATTCAGTTACCTCAATTTATTATCCTCTCTCCCATACGTCAACATGGCAGCTTTGCATGTTCTTGACATTAAATAAATAAGGCTCCTAACGTTAGCTAGAACGAATGGGGAACGCATTAGTTCGATAGCAAACAAGGAAAAAATATGGAAAATTCCACAGCAATTTGATTATTATGGATAATTATTGTTTATTTGAAAACCAGGAATTTGATTAGTACAATACTATAAATTACACGACCTTAAAGATGATGCTAACCCACTGCAAAGATGCATATATTTTAAATAAAAAATTGTTTTTTGAAAGCGACTGTTATGTGTACTTCGTATCACATACCAATAATCGTCAAGTTTGTACAAACCTAAGAAAACAGTAAGTGCAACATTTCGCCATTATTTTCAAGTACCCCTCTGTTGAAATTGCGCCTGACTGCCATCCATATGTCTGTGTGGAGTTTGTGACATAAAACTTCGATATGTAAATGAAATACTTCTGCGCGTCCGACGGTAGTGGACATCGCACCATCATGCTGCAATGGCGAGCAACCGAGTAACAATCAACCAAGCGCTTCTGCCAGACGCGCGACGGCTAGCCGGGGCTCCGATCTAAAAGCGGCGACGACAAGGCGAAGAAGGGGCGTGATCAGCCGTGACGCACGCGTCCGCTGCCCCACGCGCCGCCTAGCCGCCACAAGCCCGCCCCGCCCGGCCGCCGCCCGCCCGCCCGCCCGCCGCCCGCCCGCCCGCCCGCCCGCCCCGCCCGCCCGCCGCCCGCCGCCCGCCCCGCCCCCCGCCTGCCCCCGCTCCCACTCTCCGATCCACAGGACACTTGTACGCTAGCAGCGCTGACTTTGACCCGCCCGACCGACCGACCTTTACTCACGCGCCCATTCAGCACTCGCGTGTCCTACACGTTCCACTCGCTCATTTCTTTCACCTACGGGTTTGCGTCAATCAATAGCCCCATGTTTTTCATAGCATATTTTCTTAAAAGAAATCGGGCGTTTTAAAACATTCAATGTATTAGAGACGATGTTTTTTCCACAACAATGTTTTGCTGCTTAAATGTTTTTACGTTTTACTGGGGATGTTTTCTTGTCCGCGCAGTGAAAACATTTCCACTATCACAATTTTGAATCACTGATGGTATCATTGATGGACTGTGTTCGCACCAAACGAGCGTGGGTTTTGTAACTTCCTACATTTGAACAGGACTAGTATCTTCTCCACCGAAATGCATCCTGATGACATGGTATTTCCTTCGTCCGATTCCTCGATTTAGCACATGGAATGACGTTCGCTAACTTTATTTTCAGTTATTATTTTAATTACCAAATTAAATATGCACGGCCAACTGTCAAATAATATTTTGTTGCGCACGAATTTAATTTTAGAGGTTTACTACACCAACTTTAAAACATCGATGGTTTAAAAATTTGAACATCCGATGTTGGCAACAATCGATGTTTTTTGTCGATATCTATATCTATATCTCTCTCTTCTGACCTCCACGTTCTGCCTATTCTCGCCAAGTATATGAGTTTTTACTCTATCGTGTATATATTGTAGGTAATGCCAGAGTAAAATACCTAGTGTAGAGAAACTTAGTGTCACCGTTACGAAAAATAGATTTTCGAAGATTAGTGCGGAAATACACGTTGTGGGATCCTCTGATACCGCAAAAAGTCCTTTCAAAACGTCCATCCGTCTTGTCTGTTCGTGTGTCCCAACGCCTGTGAACAACCACTAGCTTCTTATATAAACTACTCGTAGGATTTTTACGCAAAATGAATATTATCTAAACGATCTAACCCGCATTTCAAAGCTCAGCGATTTGAAAATAAGCTTTGAATTATGCAGGATAGCGTTACCTGAAGCTTCCTAGGTATTTCAAAGTTTTTCTCAAAAAAAATGTGGTTCGGCAAAATTCTCCATTTTCCCTTTCAATTTTTCTTGTAAGATTTTGAGAGCTGCGGTGTAGAAAGTCGAAACCCTTTCACTTGAGCAAAAATTGACAGAGGCCATCGATTTTCTTACTCGTAAATGAATTTTTCGAAAAGGTGTGAAAGTCCAAAAATTTAAGACTCCGAACCCGAACTACGTTAGTGAAGCATTAGAAGCTTTTATCGTCAAATAAAATTTGTTTCGCCACTTATCTAGTTCTGTAAAGTAATGTCATGTTCCATATTTGAAAGTTCCATGTAATTTGACGTGAGATATGGAAAATTTACAAACAATATTTTTTTTAAAAACCGCTTCCCATTTTTCATTGAATTTTTGTGTACGGATGATTGCTACAATTCAACTGAATCATTCATTCATAAAACAACGTTTTGATATAATCTTTGATTCCCCTTTTCAAAAATTTACCACTTTTTCGTATAGATCTTTCACGTCACATTACTGGCCGTTTTCATCTATTATTGCAGGTGAGCTACGCGTGCTTTCAAATGGTTTCTAATTAAGATGTCTTGAAAAGTCAAAAGATTTTTGAGAAAATTTTCTCCAAAATGCGCATTTCGGAAACCATGAAAACGCGTTCGCAACTTTTCAATGAAATTGTTGGAATTGAGGATCAGGTTTTACTGTTCTATAATATATCTATATCACATTTCAATTCTACTGTTTAGGGACCAAAAAATTTGAGAAAATGTGAATCTTACGAGCTGGAAAAATGTTGATATAGGATAAAGAGAATGCAAGGAATTTGTTATATTTTTCTCACCAGCGGCGACTAACGGAGAATTAATACAATATCAAAACAGTAGTATGAAAGATCCACATAATATTTACTAGGTCAATACCAATGTATACCAAAAAGTATGTGCTATGCTAGCTCCACTAGTTTCTTTAACATGTCTGCGTTCGACACTCTGCTTGTGCTGTCAATGTCACATTCATATATTTCCTTGGTGTCTTGAGGATTCTGTGGGGACATAAATAGTCCCGTGAAAACTGTTCAACGCGGCAAAATTAACTCGTGGTTTGTTAACCTTGAGACGTCAAAGACTATTTTGCGAGCACCGAAATATCATTTTACTGTGTACTAAGAAACGACGGCAGGACATTGCTGATTTCCAGGGTCAAGAACAATCTGTCACTAGTGGTGCTATAAAGCACAACACTTTCTCTCTTAATATTCGTACCGTTACATAAAATTTATAAGGAGATGATTTGTTTATAAATTCCACATATCACTTGCGAAAAACTTCCTAAAACCAAATGCAGCGGGAAAACAATGCAACTTTGGGGATTCCTGCCACGAAAAAGTGTTTTGTGTTTCTTTTCAAAATATTCAAACAAACAGTTCACTAAATTCTCTTAATTTTTATAATTTGTTTTGGCTACAACTAGAATAGCATGTGAAGATGCATTATTTTTCCCGTCATCACCAAATCATCTTGCTCATCTTTTCGTTTAAGCTGTTAAACACAAAAAATATATTCCGAAAAACTCCGTTTTGTGATTATTTACACAATATTAAATGAATATATAAAATTTCGTTTCCCCACTTCTTGAAATATCTTCTAAAAAACACGAACGCCAGGCATGTTTCTTCGAGAGAAAGTTTGCCATCTACTCAACACAGAAACACTGTAGACATAGTAAAGTATTAATAAATGCATTCCGTTATTATTGTTGTGTAAGTTATGAAGGTGAATTACATTAAAAATTTGAAACATGGTTTTGGTAGAAATTTTCGTAACCGTGAACCTGCCTTGCATTCGTCATCCCCAAAAGCCCATCCCGAAATTATTAGAATTCTTTTTCGCAGATCTATTAACAAAATTGAAATCGAAAACCTTTTTTGTGCGGACATTAAACAGATAGCAAGCGTGATTGAATTCCATTTCACTCGTTCTGTCAAATAAATCTCTTTTAAAAACAGAGACCGCGACCGCCATCCGAAGTGCAGGCCGCCGCCACGCCCTCGCGCGCTTTCCGTTTTTTGAGTCCACAAACCACGCCGGCGGGCCCGCGCGGCGGCGGCGCGCGGCCCAAGGCGCGACGGGAACGGCATCTGTTCACGGGCTGTCAGGCTCGTCCGCCCCACACCGGGCTCGCACAGTACGCACCATGCGGAGGATTCTCTCAACGTAAATAAAACGAACATCCCTTCATAAAGATAGCATGCCATCTTTAAGAACCAGAACGGCAATATAGATTTTTGAAAATCTTTGTAATCCCACTTCTGGGGTCAATCCAGTCTGGGCGCCCAATTTGCCCTGTATCATCATCAATAGATAAAAACTTCGGTGGTAGCCACAAAAAACGCATGGCTTAGCGAAAAATTAATTAAAGGGCCCGTGCTTGCTACCAAACTCACAGATTCACAGCGGAAACTACAAGAAAGTACAAATAAAACTCATATTTACGGAGCTACGAACAATTTTTTATTTCTGCTTCTCAATTTCCTCTTCTTTAATCAATTTTTTTAAATTTTAAGGTCGTATTTGCTATGTCGTATGCTTCTGTGGAAAAATCAACTTTTCCTCAAGATAAATTTTCGTTTCCCTGTAAATAAAAACAAAAATTATACACCAAAATCACTACACAACATCCACAAACATTTACTTTAAATAATATATCTCATTTATATTGAATAAAAAATAATTTATTTAAAAATCTAATTTATTATACTCGATGGAATGATCTCAGTACGTTAGAATGCCAAATTCCCTAAAAAATGATTTTACAAAAAATTGTTCAATCAAATCAAAAAAAATAATTAAGGCAATAGCGGCCGAAAAAGAAAATTATTATGAAAGAAAAAGCGGAAAATCTCTTTCAAATGCCACCACAAGCGAATCGCGAAAATGTAAGCACAGTTATCTGCTTTACGTGTGTGCGGTATGAAGAAAATGTGACGAATGTAAGAAAAAAGTTGAATATTATTTCGTGTTTGTAACAGCAAACAGGCTAATTTATCGTCAGGTAGTACGTAATCTAACATTTTGAATTTATAATCCACAATTAACTAAATAACATATCTTACAATAAAACCAATAAATAATCATAAGTTTGCATAAAAAAGCTACCCGACCATGAAATGGATTAGCGTTACAATTAATTAATATATTCATTTATTCGTTTTAGTACGTGCTTAGGGGGGAAAAATACTTTGTAATTGTGTACTTGAAGACAGATCTTCAAAAATTGTATATCCATACCATTGCAAGAATTTACAAGGGTTCTTTAACACGCTTAATATTAATATTAATGTTTCTTCAAAGACGGTGATTCATTCCTTCCGTAATGCAGCTAACAATTTTAAATTTTATTGTCATAAAAACGAGCACAATCCCATAACAAAATTAAATAATTTATCTCTCCTGTGAATTTTGCTTTAACATCGCTAATGTAAAAGTCCCGTAACTAATATTCAAAAACTTCTGGTGTACAATGTTTTTCTCGTTTTTTCGCTCATGAAAGAGCAGACACTGCTTAACGGCTAGGGGAATAATTCTAAAGCTCCGATTTTCACCTCTCAAATGCTTTTTCATCGTCATTAATCTGCGATAACATCGCCAGACAGCCTCTTCCCCACGAAATCAGCCTTTATGTGAGATCAGCCGCTTGCCTTCGTGTGTCTTCACGCTGACAAAGTGGACCTCATTTATCACCACCTGCCAAAGTATCTAAAAAATCCTTATGCAAGTGAACAATCAACAGGATTTGTGCGACAAGTTCTACTTTCTTTTCATTTTTTCTTAAACGTATCTTAGTAAATTTAAATTTTCGGCTTGACGGCAAATCAATAATTGTGTCCCAATTGCAGTCATTAAATTCCTAAACATGCTTAGTCATGAATATCCTAACTTAAAGCAAATTGATTAGAGCCTTATAAGTATTGAAGATTAAATGGAACTTTGAAAACAACACAAAATTATGACATTTCAAAGAAGATGAAATTCATTTGAAGGCTCCTGGACATATTAAAAAAGAAGGGATAATCACATTAAAGAAATATTTGCTACCTTTATTACATACTTGCAGCTTAAACTGCGTTGATTTTTAGAACGTATCGAAAATTGAATCCACCAATAATTCTCACCTATTTTAAAGCCGTTACCTGCTTGCGAAAGTTCTCAAGCCCCTTTCACCATTAATCACAAACTAGGCCGAAACAGGGGACTCTTTCTGCAAACCCTCGCTTTCTGCTTCATCTTCTAATGCCGACCTACTTCTATTTTCCTAGGAAAATACTCTCAATCTAAACTGAAGAGGAATTGTAATCTGCCAGATTTTAATAACTTAGTAAACATGATACCTTAGGACACATATAGCGCTGCTAGACCACACAAAAAGAAACTAAACGGATTGCTTCCATCTCGTGATTAGGCCTTGCGGAGAAACAGAAACGGTGGAGATGGCCGTAGCCATACGATCGCAATTCTGGTTCACAGTATGTAGGCAGGCTTTTTCTGGAATATCTGATGAAAGAATTGTCTGGCTAAATTGCGTGAGAGAGAAATAGAAGAATGTGTATATCTTCTCTTTCAAAAATTACAACAGAAACCGCGGTATTAGCAAAGGCCGATAAACAGACATGGATCCACAGCTCTGATTGCATTTTTGACAATACTGTTACAGAAAGGAAAGAAAGTAAACAATACACACTGGCCAAAAAATTCTTGACCTATACAAATGTTAATAACACGATTATATTAAAGAATTTTACTAAATGCTATATTATGAAAAAAAATCTGAATGTTTAAAATAATTTAACCAAAAATTAGCCTTTAATTAGGTCTTATTTACAGAGAAATGTCATTTACAACTTTTTTTAATATTAAAACATCTATTATATAAAAAAGTTCTTAGGCGAGTGACGAGAGCGATTAAGAACATGTTAATCAAACGTTTGCGAATTTGGACTTGATCCCCACATTTGCATTGGTATGAATCCCCTCCGCGTATCATTCACGTGACATTTTCTACCGACGATTTGAAGACATACTCAACAGCGATGCCAAGAGTCTATGAATGTCTATTCCTATTTTCTCCGCTCGTCAGCGGGTACCTTGTTTATTTGCAATACCCTCTGCCGAGCTTTGGCGTGTGCCTCTATTGCTTGGTAACAACTTGCTTTCGACGCTGGTAGACGGAACTTAAGCTCTTAAAAAATCCGTTATAAGAACCTGGCCAGGGGGACTACATAAGTAGTAGCGTAGATGACATTCAACCTACACTGTAGGTGAATTCCAACCACCCGTCAACCTACATTGAAGCCGTTTGAATTTCAACCACCGGCACCGTTTGCTAGTATATCGTAGTTTGCTACGAGGTAAATGCTGCATCACTACATTAACAAATTAGCAAACTGCATGCGCGTTATCTTTTCTTCCTCAATCTTGCTCCTCCCCCTCTCCTTACACAACCCCACCCCCAACCCACCACCCCCACCCCCAAACACATACACACACACTTTGTACATATATTTCCCAAAGTATTTCACTTCCGTACTTGTCAGGAAACCAATCAGGAGCTTACCAGTTTGTCCCGCGCTGGGCGGAGGTTCCCGCTGCGGAGTTACCAGGAGGGGAGAAATTTCCCGCTGGGTCAAACTGTAGGCCAGCCATCAGATTTTACGTTCCAGCAGGAGAGATTACTACCATCCCCGGGATATAACATATACACACTTACGCGAATTAACCCCTTTGCTGGCTGACCCTTCCAGAAACACTAAATAACACACTCATTCACTCTAAACCGGCCAGTTCTTTTGAGCTGAGATAAGACGTGGCAAGATTTCAGTGCGAAAGCTGGCTCTTCCTTCCGCTGAAGCGCAGTCGTTTGCGTGTGCTGCAGGCGCACGCTTGGTGGTGCAGGAGCAGCGCTACCGCGAGCCAGGCTGCAAGCTGCAGGCGCTTCGGCCGCGGCGCGCCAGAGCAGCGAGAGCAGCGAGCTGCCGAGAACCGCGCCTACGACGCTGCAGGCGCGGACGTACAGAAGACAAGCGGCCTCCACCAGCTCGTTGAGTACCTTCCGCAGCGGTCTGCTTAAAAATATGGATTTTACTTTAATTCATTGTCATACTTAGATTCATAACTCCATGTGTATCCACCAAAACCCTCCCACCCATCGTTTTATCGTTGAAACTATGTCAATTATTACAGTAGGCACCTTACTCTACGTTGATTGTTCATACTCGTCCGATTTTTACTGCCAGTTTCATATTATTGGAATATTTCCGTTTTTCCTTATAATTATACACAACAAAAACTTAACCACCTTATTCATACAGAAATTAACACTAACTACAATATGTAGTTGTTTACAACAATTTTATATTTATAATAAAATGAACAGCAGATTGCATTGTCACCCATCCGTACATTCCGTGGCATTCTTATTCACACAATATAATTAATAGCAATTAACATTACAAACCCAGCATAAGCATATTTAGGGGATTTGGTAACAGTTCAATTATTTTTCGAGATATCTCAGAGGCTCTTTTCAAACCAAATTTGGTTTGCCCAAGCCCTAAGTTGCTGGCGCTGAATAAGGAAGGAACGCGAATGACTAGCCCACGTTAAAGATAAGTAGTTTCTGAGGGGTTCGGGTCAGAAATTAACGTTGGGCAAGCGCAGTTAAATCCCCCAATTCTGCGAATGCCTCTCTCCCGCCTCCCACGGGGCCCACCTCTGGAGTCACCTCCAGCTTCCTCCTTAGACCGCTCCCACGCTTCCCGCCGCTGTGCTAGGAGCGGCCTTGCCAGAAATGTCGTCGTCTCCCTTCCTCGTAACAAGATTCGATTCAGTACAATGCCTCTCATTGGAGCATCGTTTTACCTGAACTCCGATGCGTCGCGACCGAAAAGACGTTGCGCCTAGAGGACCCGATGAACTGAACCGATGCGGCCCTCTCGATTAAGGGCTCATTTATTTTTTGCCAATCTTTAGCGTTAATATTCATGGAATTTTGAAAGACCATGGACAATTTCTCATGCGCTTCTTCTATTTAGCGAGTGAGAAGAGAAGAGCGAAAGATGTGCACGTGTCAAAAATTAATTATGTGTTCTTGTTTCTGAAAACAAAATTTGTGTAAAATATATTATATGTTAATTTCAAATAATAAAAATTCTTCACAGGGTTTATTAAAATTTACTTTGATAATTATCATTGCTTTAAAAAATTGCGGCTTACAACTGTTTTTACTTTTTACGTTATTTACGCCACGCATTTACGATAGTAAAACGGCGGATATTCCTCAGCGAATAATCTTTGCCGAGGCCCGATAAACGAAAATTAGTGGAAAAAATCCATATGCTAAATTTAAGCAAAGTCTGTCCGTCCGTCCGTCCGTCCGTCCGTCCGTCCGTCCGTCTGCGCTGATCCACCTGTCTGTCTGCAAACACCACTAGCCACATTTATAGAAGCAGTTTTCCAAACTAAAGGAAACTTCATGTCCCTCTGGCTAAGAGTCGAAGCCTTGGGATTTTGAATAAACAATCATTTAAAATTTTGGGGAAGTACATTACATAAAGCCCTGGGACAATTACAAAATTTTCTCGAAAAGCCTTCCAATTTTTTTTCTTTAAATTTCTTGTATAGGAATAGCAGTAAAATAAAACTTATTAAAGGTGGTATAGGTCTGATTTTCACAGTTAACTGTAAAATTTTCAGAAAAAAATGCTAAAATTCGGATTTCTTCGGCGTCTTCCCACTATACTTACAAAATTAAAGATATATATTTTTCCTTCAATTGACATTTGCTGCCCATTAATTAGTTCTTCCATTACTGTCATGGACATTTTTTTGAAAATTTTTAGTCGTTTCTTACAATATGCTGAAATTACGTGCAATTTTAAAAATAATAAAAACAAGCATTTTTTCAAAAATGGCTTCAAATTTTTCTGTAATCTTTTGCGTAGATAAGTACTAATATTATACACTAAAAGATGACATAAACGCCATTGATCTCCATTCTTTAATTTTTCAAAAATCATTAAAATGTAATTTAATTCACTACTCTCACGTCGTTAATATATACATTACCGACCATTTCTTTCAACATTACAATTTATGAGTACCATGTGCTTTAAAGGTGTCATTATAAAGTTTCTGGTCAAACTCGTAGTTTTCTATAAAATTTAGTTCATATTTCCGCATTTTCAGAAACGCTGAAACGCCATTTTCCCCAAAACGGCTCCATATCTTTCTTCTTCAAAAACATTGCGAATGAATTAATGCTAATAAGCACTGTTAAGGTGACATTATAAATTACTTTTAATTAATTCTTTAAGATTTTTAAAAAATGCACTTAATGCATTTTTTAACAATCTCTTCACGCCAGCTAATATGCACATTTCCAGTAATTTGTATACATTATTTGCATTTGTGATTGGAAATACTTTTAATTACTTCACAAATGAAATATTTGTAAAAACTCAATATATTTTCTGTGAAAAAAGAGCTTAAAAATTCACATTTACAGGTAACCACTTTTAACACCATTTTTTTGTAAAAACGGCTCCATTTTTTTTCAATGAAATATTGCCATTTAGGCACGAGGTTTTAATCTTCTTTAATAATCTAAAGTAATGTTTTGGGTGTTCGTTAGGAACAGAAAATGGAGGAAAAATAATATTCAACAAAAAATATTTACTTATGTATGTACACAGCAATAGATGCCAGTTGGCGCAGAAGGATTGCGGCAAGACCCGTAAAGCCTGTCCACACCACAGAAATTAGAAACGTTTACTTACTACCGAGAAAGTCTGTGCCTTTCTGTAGCACCAACTAGTTATTTGTTTTTTCGCTTGTCCAAAAAACATATTCTTCAAAGAAACACACACAATGAATTGGGCGCGTGGCAGATTATAAAATGTATCCATATACGAAGGTTTGAATGCATTCGGAATTGTTGCGAATAAAAGTACCGAAAAAATACAATTTTATGCTTACCTTTCAAATATTTCCTATGTTTTTGATTCCTTCTTTTTGCGGTTGTAATGTAAAAAATTAAACCTTTGACAATGCCATGAACTGATAATGATGTTCAATACTAGTATTAATGAATTTTATAGAAAGAGGTTTTGTTTAAACGCACAAAGGTATCGAGACACTCATGTTAAATTTGGTATAATTTTGCGCTGAAATGTCTATATATTTGTTCAATAAACTAATTTCCTAGGATGAACACTTTGCTTTGCTTCGAAGTGCCTTGCTTTTTGATGTTTTTCAGGCTGTACAAGTTCACAAACCCCCCAATATAATGATAATAAAATTCCTCTAAAACATAGAAAAACCAATTTCATAATAATCACCAATCTTTACGATTAATGCCAGTATTTAATATGAATGTATTAGGTCGAAGTGTCTAAAACAAGAATCACGAAAACGTCATCACAAGTCATGAAATTTGACACCGTTAGAAAAACAGATTTAGTTGTATACAAGAACAGACAGGACTGATCTTACACTCTGGCTTACTAGTAATTTCATAGTAAGAGAAGTATAGAGTGTATAGAAAATATTGTAAGGTCGTCTACATTGTTTTTGGACAATATGAGTTAGTTTTTGCGTAATTTGTGCATGATGTGAAGGCAATTTAATTCAAAAACTTCTTAGGAGACAATACAACACGGAAAATACTACTCGGCTGCTATAGGATTGTCCTTTAGAAAGTGATTCATCGAGTTTTTCCCTAGCCTGAGTGAAAGAATTTACTGTGATTACTTCTGGTTAATAGTTTTAGCCCCGTGACACCCACAATTTACACAGTTATATAATAATATTAATAATAATAATAATAATTAATATAATTTAATAATTAATATACCCGAAAATTGATTCCCAATAAAAAAACGGTTCAGCCCCAACGCCCGATGTTATTTTCCCAGTTTCAAATTCCAGCATTCCTGATTGTATTATTAAGCCATCCCGTCCAAAAATTAAAACCATGTTCATAAGCCTCTTCTCCGAATTATTTGGAAAATCTTTAAAAAAAATAAAAAAAAAAAAA
>BOPP01000001.1:25911104-25933939 GCA_017312745.1 Gryllus bimaculatus | reverse complement strand
TTATTATTATTATTATCATCCAACCGTAACATATATAAATACGGTCAAATTAATAGGCATCGTGAGGCTGGGGCCTGAACTTATGCACCCAAGTACGCCGACACTAAGGCTTTGTGATCGATTTGTACGTAAGGAATAATGTTTTCAGTTACAGTTGAGGTGTGGTGGACATTCGTATTCACGTTTATCACATCAGAACCTTAATCCTTCCATACTATCTGGGCCTGGCCGATTACGGTGTGTAAAGTGTGCGTACAATCCGTTTGTGTATAATTAAGGATCTGGTTCCTTACACCCAGAATAATATAACAAGCACTGAGATGAGGCACAGGGGGTCATGGGAATATAAGTTAAGATACAGGAATGACATTACTCTAAAAATGAACTCATAATTATGTTTGGGAAGGGTGAGGGACCTCTTCATTTAGAATTGTCTTCAGGAGAGTGGTGGGTACCGTGTGAGGCCCCGATGTTTTTAATTCGTTCTTTATGGCGTCGTTAGATGGAAATTGGGAAGGGTGTTCAAAACCGAAAATCTATTTCCGTCTCAAAAGAATAGGATATAAAGTCTGCTATTCTATAGTCACTAGTTTTGTAATTCCTCCTTTTTTATCATAGTAGTGCTTTGACTTTATAATTCGAACATGTAAATTTGAATACAGTAATATATCGATGGCTTAAACTGTGAATTGCTCAAACGACAGAGTGTTTATCGAGAATATTTCCAGTCTCGAGACAAGCGTAGAAGAAGCGTCCGTCAAAGGTCTCAAGTGTATTAAAGGTTCCGGACCGAAAATTGAGAGCTTTGATTTCTAGATAATGTATTCATTATATCTTTCTGTTATTTGTTTAAAAAAGCCAAATACGGTAAACTCTTGTAGTATTACATACGATCGTTTTAACTGAGAGCGCTGGAGCAGGTAATACTTTGGCTAGGTGTTATCACAGGGGGATCGGCGTCTCGGTGTCGCTGCTCAGCCCAACGCCGCCGCCGTCGCCGCCGGGCGAGGTGCAGGGGGGGAGGGGGGGCGACGGTGCGAGGAGCAGAGCAGGTTGTCTCCGCAGCTATTTGCAGCGCGAACGCCGCCACCGCCACCGCCGCCGCCGCCAGCTAAATCCAGCACGACCGCCCTCTGCTTGCGCCGCCGCCACCGCCGCCGCCTCCGTCTCTTCTGGGATCTTCCCGGCGCCGTCGCCTCCTCGCCCGCACCGCAAGCGCAGCTGGTGCGGCCACTGGTGGCGATACCTTGAGTATACGAGGATTTATTTAACCGTGAATTTGAAGTAAATAAGCTTTTCACGGTTTCATCCAATCGGAAGCTTGGACATCCCTATTGTGACGTCACTGTAGCGACATAATCTCCCGATTGGATGAAACCGCAACAGCCGATTTACATCAAGAGCACGACTAAATAAATCGTACTGTACAATCTACTACTCGTTCACGGCTTCGTCTATAGCTTCTCCGTTTATAATGTCATCTTCATCCACCACCTCTGATGGCTCGTGACGTAGCGCTCAGACTCCTCGCCCTCCACCGCTGGGAGCAGAGTTCAAATCCCAGTTGGTCAGTGTGGAATTTGTGGTAGATGATGTAGGTTCGCCATGGGCTTTTTATCGTACCTGCCGCCTTACCTTTGCTCCATCATAATTTATTTCCTTCCTTTACAATTACCTATTCACTGAATAATTCATACCTTCCTGGTACGGCCATAAAGACTTAGACATTGGCGATATTATAGAATACGTTTCCGATACCACCACTAACACCATTTCTATTACCTTGAACACAATTCCTAGAGACATAATCGTCATATTCCTTTCATGCCACAAATTAATCATTACTAGTGAGTTAATATCTATGATTTTGCGTATTTTTGTCCTTTGTTGCTAGGCATAGCTAAGAGAATTTCTTTACATTTGGTTAGAATCGGATGCTATGCATATTTGGCCAATTTTTTCTGTTGGTTCATATTCGTGTAATTATAAGGGCATAGTTTGCATATTTCTTTTACAGACTTATCTCTGAAACGATTCATCTTTTCACAGAATCTTTTTATTTGTAAAAGTTCATTAATTCGAAAGAGCTTGTCACAGTTTGCGTTTGTTTATCTTCTTTTCTATAGATGATAAAACGCTTGTACAAATGCAGGTTCTTGATATCATATCTGTTAAACCATGCAGAGAAAATGCAGCAACACGTACTGGGTGAATAATTTACTTCAATTATTTCTCCCGCGCAGTAAGGTAGATAACAGTATGTATGCACAAATATATTCATTCCAAGCAAGTTTCTTCTGAATTTTCTCAAGAAAGATTTATACAAGAAATGAAATATTATTAATTATAATTGCATATTAAAGTGCATATTTAATACCTTTTAGATCATAAATGCATATTTTAAAATTAATATATCTCAAGACGTTTTAAGGCATAAATATCCTCGGTTTAACCAAATACATAATTACAAAGCTTGAATTGTCGATTTCTCTACGATCTTAGTACACCTGCGTTTTCTGGTTCCTGTGATAGTGCGTTAGGGTCCAGTGTCAATCACATAATCGTATTAATTGGATTTTATAACCATAACTCGTACAATTGGGAATTTATTATAATATATCAGCTTTTCCGCTGCCTCCTTCACATCGCCGTATCGCTATCCCTTAGTAACAGAATTATTTGCCTCTGTCTTCCTCATTCTACTCTCCCCCTCCTCTGTCTCCCTTCTCTCACAACTACACACCACACACACATGCGAGCACACTACTTTCACTCTCCCCCTTTGGCACTTCCGCATTCACCTCATTACTTGTTCCGAGCCACGACTTTCTACTTTATTGTGGTTCTTCTACTTCCTTTCACCATCTCATCCTGGACCTACACTTCCGTCTACACGTTCTTGTTTATTCTTTTCCCTTCGCAACGTCCACCTTCAGAGACGAACTGCGCACCCCCTGAGCGCAACCAACACAACCCCGCCACCTACCCAATACCACACCACACACGCAGACGTCGTTTGCCGGCGGCAGCCGGCTTAGGATCCCCCTCTCTCCCACCGCTTGCGCCCCCAAACGAGGCCGCTGCGCCCGCTTAATTTGGAGAGGACTCGCGAGTCAGCAGTGACCCAGAACTCTACACGCTCACACGAAGGAACGCCCGTCGTCACTCGCCGCTTCCGCGTACGTACATTGCAGTTACCACCTTGCGCCCTGCAACGTATCCACATCCGCTCGGTCAGTGCGTCGAAACAAATATCACAGCTCGCGCGTTCTGGCGGAACCAGAGTGAGCACATGTTGTTTTCAGATTTTTAAGAGCAATTGATTTAGTTGGAATATTTACCATATCAATTTTTCCGGTCCATTAAATTGTGTTCGATGTAAATTTATTTTAGCAACAACCATGTGTATAAAAATTGCTAGGAGAATGACTTAGCAGTGGAAGAGAATCCACTCTTTGACAAGCGATATATTGGAGACGTCTACGACCGACATGTGTGGTTAAATGCAGTTTATCCATTCACATGCCCCCGTATAAGATGCATGGCTGCGGTGTCTTTGTGTAGTTGGGAGAGGGGACGAGCGGCGTAGTACTATCTTACTGACATGTAATTATGTATTTGATTGGACTCAACGCTCTGTGTTGGCTTGGACGGTGTGACATATTGCAATATGTCTGACAATATATTGCAACCCGAACAATGTTTATACAATCCCATATACAAAATGTCTTTCTTCTGCTCGCTGCGAGACGTGAAAAACGTAAGAAAGCTACTTGTGTTGCGTATCAGCAACATTCGACCCCACCAAAATACTGTTCGTCATCTTGAGATATATTCACGAACGATTTACAGAAACAAACCTTGTTGGCCCAAGATATCTTTTTGGGTTGCGAGAGTATAGATGCCACTGATTTAGCTTGGAAGTATTGTTCTAAAGGCACGAAAAGTGCTGAAATTAAAGCATGTATGCTTTCGAAAGATCGTATAAAGTTATGAGCACACAAATCTATCCTTGTGTTGCCGTAAAACTATACTCGTATCGCATGTATTAGCGGTATTTCCTTAAAGCATTGCCACAACTGAGTAACCATGCTTTCAACTTGGGGCGCGCGGTTGAGTTGTATGATTTTTATTCCAGAGATTATTTGTAGTCTTTACGAGACATAACCGAAACAACGATACCATACTCGGGTAAATTTAACTTTGAAGAATCATAAAATCTATAAATCGGGAACATGCTCCGTATCCTTGCCACACAATATTCGTTTACTAACTGCACTACTCACTTCCATACCTAATAAGCAACTGTTCTTCTGCGCCCCAACTTCTTTCACTCTGCATTTACAGAATTATATCACTAAAATCACATTAAACTTCTTACATTGTCTCTTACAAGACCCCCCCAATGCGCATTCTTCTCCGTAAACACTATCATCCTAACATTACTTATCTTTGTGTTTCACAAGAAACCTAATAAGCCCAGCTTCGGTTTTTGAAATCGAGATGTCTTATGAAAAGGTCCCTGTAACGGTTCTTAAAATTACATAAGGAATTTTTGTGCCGTCAATTTTGTAATAAATTATGCGCAAATTTTAAAAATAATATTTACTCGACTTTTCCCAAAATATAATTTTATTGTACTTTTTGAATTTCGCTAGTGGTTGTTGATTTAGTACATCTTTCTCGGTTATGCGTTTTATTTCTTATTTTAAAGAAATGCAGTTTTAACCCTATTTTTTCCTTTCGTTAGTGCAAGGGTTATATATGAGTTGACAAAAATGATGTGGAATCTTAGAGGGCGATTCCAATGTAATTGCCATATTAGGATGTTAACACTTGTTTAGTGTATCTTGGTTCCTTCTTATTGTGTTGTAAGGCCTTACTGATACATGCCTATATTGGTATCTAGTATAACTGCCACTCCAAAACACCGAAAAACAGGAACTCTTTTGTGCCACAAGCAGTGCAGACCCAGCATGAGAGTGTGCAAAATACAGGGGAAATTACATCAAGAGCTCAAACATATGTAATCATATATAGATGAATCAGTACTATGTTTCTCTAACTATTTTATTTTGTTGTTAGTGTCGGTAAGGTCCGTATCTTTTTGCCATCACTATTGAAATCTTAACGTCAAAAAGTCATCGTAGTTATAGCATCATATCACAGAACATGTGACCGGAAATTTTGCAACTTGACTATTATCTGCGACTCAAAACATAGCTGTTCGCACAAAAACTGGACTTAGTAGACTCAGTGCATTAATTGATGTTCGACGCTGCAAGTGCCTATGGGGCTAAGACCAGGACAAGCGTTCTAGGATATTACTTGGCGGTCCCCTGAGTGAATTTTTCTGGACACAAGGCGTAGGTCGAACATCAGTCAGCTGTGCGAATTTCAGCCACTGACAAACCTCCCGGCTTGACGTGCCTTGTATTCGGTTGCGAATTGGCGCGCGAGTCAATTCCATGCTTATCTATCTTTCGACACACGAAACGCGCGTGCGAAGCCTACGCGCGCCTGCGCACGATCTTTCCTCCCTCTTCCTTTACCCTCGTGATAGCTCGAATCCTTCGTTCATTAACCCAACACACAATTGAGCGAAAGCTCGTACAACTACATGGCGATACACTGTTGTGTCATACCCGCGTGGCTAGAGCAGCTAGTCCCGACGGGAGGGAATACTCAAGCAAAATCCGATCTTACACATCGGTTCTTTCGCACATCTACATCTGCGTCATCCTCAGGTTTGAAACGATGAACCTCCACACTATATCCTCGCAATATAAGCGATACACATACAACACTCACGGGTACAAAATGGTACATTGACTAGCAATGTTGGCACAGTCCTGTGCGAAACCTCGAAGTCGTATCAAAGCTATCGCACTGGTCTCAAGAGTATATAGCAGTCTTCGCCGCTGAGACAAAAGTACGATGGTACATGAACGACATCGCAAGCCGCACGCGTCAGGCGGCGCATAGTCGAATTGGCGCAACGGCGCGGCGTTCCGTCACTAGTGGCCGAAGTTTAATGCCGCAGGTGGAGCGCCAAAAAACATATGCGTTTCCTCCTCTTCCCTCCTATACCACTACGCCCCACCTCTAAAATTCTCCTTCTCTCCCACTTCCCACTCCACAACCCCTGCCCTCTTTCAATGCACGCCACCGCACCGCCTTCTCAGTCGCTTGTGCGCGCGTGAATGTTTCACCACGGAGATACCTGCGCTGTGCTTGATAGTAACTACTTTCACACTCGGTATTAAACGTATATATAAACTGCGGGACATGAAGATTGACATGCGAACACATATCGAGAGCGAACTTCCGTGATGTTCGTGAGATATCTACAAACGTTACACGTGTGTCGTTTACATAATTAGGAGATTACTATATGGTTTTTCTTTGAAACATTTGGTGCCAGCTATACTGCGAACATCTGAAAGACATCCCTTCTGTTAAGTTATGCACCAGAAGAAATTACATTATCTTCTATAGTAGTATCGTATAATCCACAAAGTCTTGAGAATGGAGTATGCTTCTATTGAGAGCATTCACATTTGCTAAACCCCCATACTACTGCACACTAATGATGAATAATATTTTAAGTAAAACGATTGTGATTATAATCTTTTTGAGTTGTCTAAGTAAACTTGTTATTTTAGCTTTATTGATCAGATATTGTTTTAAGCACACTTAACGAAAACAAGACTGCGTGGAAAATCTCTAATAACGAATTCATATCAACATCATTACAGCATGAGTTCCTCTATGCCGATTTTATTCACTATTAACTTTTCTTGCATTTTTATATTGATAACTGTAAAATGTTTAATACATTATAAAAACTGCCAATTCCTAAGATAGCGATGAAACATTCGTATACGACACCCCAAGTACTATTTCATTTAACAGCGTAAATGTAAAGTAATAAAATTTTTCTAATTAATATAGTCTGTCCGTTAATATTAATTAAAGATCCACCAATATTATCATACTTATAAATGCCCTCCTTTTTAGTACTTCGACAAATTTCCAAAGAAATAAAATCTCAGAGACTAATTTTCCTATAACATTATAATTGTTATAGAAAATTTTGAATAAAAAACTTCTCAGGTGGTCTTGTACCATTCGTCTATCTCTGTCAGTGTCATTCTTCCCTCTCCCCCACAAGATCGTAACAAAATTTTCTTATTCGTCTCTCTGAAATGAGCTAAAAATACAGTAAGTCCCAGTATGTATATTAATCAATTTCACCTTAAAATAACATTAATGTGGCAGATTTTATAGTGTGCCATATCCATCCATTAAAAGACAGATATCGTTCTCCCGAATATATATATGTTATACAAAAAATATATGTAATCTCCTATGGAAGCGACCACGTAAGGATAGGTGGTGCGGCTAACTCGTCACCCCGTTTTCCGACCCAAAGGGAGCGCATACCAATATTTTTTTATTGAAAAGCAATTAAATGATGTCAGGTATTCTGTCCAAGTTCTAAATTACACCAGCTAAGTGTATTCCGTTTCATGAGATATATAGAATTGTCTTGTTTTGAAACTTGGGGAGTGAGCATTATTGTTTGTTTGCATTTGAAATAGGGGGGACCCCCGCTGGATCAACATGCTACTACGTCTCTCTGGTTTCTGTTGGGTGCTTCACTGATGTATCCTCTAATCTTTCACACTCTATTTTTGAACAAGACTAATAGATCCGTTTATTATTCTAAAATTGTGTCAAAGTATACAACAATTAAAAAGAATACAAGACACAGGGTTTTCCAGAAATACCTGAGAATTTGGAAATCGTATTATGAGTTTAGAGGATGTTTTTCCACAATTTACGTGTGTTCCACCAATAATCTATAGGAATAGGAAGCCAAGTAAGATATCATCTATATAAAATTGCTCCTCTTTACTTATGATTAAGCTTCAAAAAATGTGCCGATATAAAAGAGCCTGCGATCTCTTACTATAGTTTAGGCGTTGACTTCATGTCGAGAATGTGCTATCTGTCTGGTACTATGTGTGATCATTTTATATCTTAGACAAATCTATCTAGTTAAAAGGCTGTCCGCCGGACACTTTACCAAGGCGTGTAGCCTTTGTAAAAATTGAGATCAAACTGCGAGTCTGCGCAGGAGTTTACTTAGACATTCATGTGCGACAGCTACACCCAAATCATCAATATTCTGATATCGCGGCATATTTTATGTCTACTACGTGTTGCGCCATACTATTTCCAAGGAGAGCATTAGCACTATCGTTCCACAGTATAAAATATATTTGTTTCATATTAACAACAACCCGAATGTGTTCTCTTTACCGACCAATCGCTGAAACACGAGGACATAAACATAGACCTGAGTCTAATCAGCCAGCTACCTACTTGCCGATCGTGACGAGCGCTTACAACTCTTTAAATATTTTAGCTAAGACAATAAAACTAAGCCCTTGCGAAACGCCTACGCAAAACAGAGTGGCATTCATAATATCTAAAGTGTGGTGGTGTAAGATATGGCGTTATGCACACACGGTAAATTAACTCTTAAGAGAAAATGAATGAAACATCCATTACATATACTGAGCTAACAAAACATTTAAAGAGACCCTAGTTATTAAATTAATTTTGTTTACGCATAAAAGTTATATTACCTAGTGAGACTTGAAAGTGAGAAAAAAGTAAGTTCATTACTTTACTCCTTTGAGTATCTATTGCCGTATTCTTCAAAAACAGAGAAGTGCTTATCAGATAATATGACTTACATATCTTACGGAGAGTGCGGTGTAAAAAAAATCACAAGACGGTACACAGAGGCAACGAGCTAGCAGCATAACAGACCTTGTGGAGAATGCCAAGCAATACATAAATATTACGGTTTGTTTTCAAATATACGAAAAGAAAGGAAATTTTTATCCGGAATGGAAACACTCTCTAAACAGAAATGGAAACACAAAATTGCTTTAATTTCATATATATTGAGTATACCTTTGAGCCTATTTAGATCGGTAGTATTCGTCAAGCTTCCCGCTTGTTTAATTCATTAAGTCGCTACCTATACTTTGTAACGGAATAAAGGGTTGCATTATTATTTTGAAAATAATACGTATCATATACTTTCTATATATGCGGAGGATTTCGACAAATGGATAAATATACGTCTTACACGTGTGTCTTTTCCATTGTTCTAATACAAACATTGAGATAAGTAAAAATTATGGTTAGAGCTTATTTTTGGTCGATTCTTCTTATTCGTGCAGACGCTTGCTTGTCGTGCCTCGATTAAGATGCAAAATCATAATTATATATATATATATATCTAGAATATTTCAAAAGTTCAGATATACTACTCGTGTCCCGGCCCGCACAGCTGCTAATCGTCATATACGTCCCGTAAGAGCCTATAAAAGAGCAAGTAGATTTTTACTCGAGTGACACGATTTTTGGTCCTGTAATCTTTCCCCGCTTGAGCGGCTCAGGAGACCAGGAGTCAGATAGACTGGACTGCCGACCTAGCTCCTTATTTTTTCAACCCCTCACCTTTCGCGAGGAAAGCCTGCACATATTGAGCGAGGCGTTTTACCAACATTACTCGAGGGCAGCCTCTTACCCACCACTGCTAAATGACCGCGCAACAGTAAAACTATACGAAAGAATTCTACAGGTATAAATAATAGACACTATACTTATATACAGACTCAAAAGATAGATATATTTGATATCCAATTCACCAAAATAAGGAAGTAGTGAACATAGGTGGCATCGAGATAAGGGACGTGAGCGACCTACGCGTGTTAAGTGTATCAACTTTTGTGATACTTAGACAAAAATGGAGAGGCCCGCGTGTCGCACACGATGCCCACCGAGATTCAATCCTGATGTGAAAGGAGTGTCATCGTCGCGCCCGCCAGACGCCTCGAGGGCGCGGGTCAGGCATGGCAGAGAGACAAGTGATAGCGTATCGACACGCCGAGTTGCGGCATGCAGCTACAAACTCTCACGCCTCTAATGCTCGCGTGTCAAAGTTTATTCTCAAAAATACGGCGCTTGTAGCGCTAAGACAGTAGAATTAACTGAGTCATATAAAACTGCCCGAGGCGCTGCAAGCGAAAGCTGTTGACTAATACTCGAGTCGGTGAAATGTCATGATCGCAATGTGAGAACCATCACCATGCTCATCTGTGAATCAGCGAAAAAACAAACAGCATATACCAGCCTACTCAACTGATTATTTATAGAATATTTACGAGAATCAGCTAGAATTAAATATTAAAGTACATAATTCTCGCAGTGTCATTGTTTCTTTCAAGACTTGATTCTTTCACTTTTCGATAAGGAAATTCCGTCACTCCCGAAAAGATCGTAGAATAACTATAGAATCACTCATATATGATAATCTGCAGCAGGTGTAATTTTCTAAAAAATAATGCGTTTCAAAGTATATGATAAAGTTCGTTTTTGATGCTAATTTTTAGCTCTATGGCGTTTTCTCATCTGTGTCTCACGCGAAGCGAGAGAAAAGACATTTTCAACTAATAATAAATAATCCATCACTAAATTGTAATAACAATCAGAGAAGGTCTGAATGTAGGTATTACTGTGAAGGTCTCTATCTTTGCTCGGTAGGTATTACACAATTCGTAGCATAAGAGCAGTATATGCATGATAGAATGATAAATATATATGCCCCTTTATTATACTGTGACTTTTATAAAGAAGAGTTTCTAATCTTACTTCACTCTCACGAGCAGAACAATTTTATGCACCAGTATTAGTTCTGCATTATTGAGAAAGACACCACAATAGTAATTCATATATTATGTATTTGTCGACGACACTCTCCACATCATATCCCTTCTGTAATTCAGTTACCTCAATTTATTATCCTCTCTCCCATACGTCAACATGGCAGCTTTGCATGTTCTTGACATTAAATAAATAAGGCTCCTAACGTTAGCTAGAACGAATGGGGAACGCATTAGTTCGATAGCAAACAAGGAAAAAATATGGAAAATTCCACAGCAATTTGATTATTATGGATAATTATTGTTTATTTGAAAACCAGGAATTTGATTAGTACAATACTATAAATTACACGACCTTAAAGATGATGCTAACCCACTGCAAAGATGCATATATTTTAAATAAAAAATTGTTTTTTGAAAGCGACTGTTATGTGTACTTCGTATCACATACCAATAATCGTCAAGTTTGTACAAACCTAAGAAAACAGTAAGTGCAACATTTCGCCATTATTTTCAAGTACCCCTCTGTTGAAATTGCGCCTGACTGCCATCCATATGTCTGTGTGGAGTTTGTGACATAAAACTTCGATATGTAAATGAAATACTTCTGCGCGTCCGACGGTAGTGGACATCGCACCATCATGCTGCAATGGCGAGCAACCGAGTAACAATCAACCAAGCGCTTCTGCCAGACGCGCGACGGCTAGCCGGGGCTCCGATCTAAAAGCGGCGACGACAAGGCGAAGAAGGGGCGTGATCAGCCGTGACGCACGCGTCCGCTGCCCCACGCGCCGCCTAGCCGCCACAAGCCCGCCCCGCCCGGCCGCCGCCCGCCCGCCCGCCCGCCGCCCGCCCGCCCGCCCGCCCGCCCCGCCCGCCCGCCGCCCGCCGCCCGCCCCGCCCCCCGCCTGCCCCCGCTCCCACTCTCCGATCCACAGGACACTTGTACGCTAGCAGCGCTGACTTTGACCCGCCCGACCGACCGACCTTTACTCACGCGCCCATTCAGCACTCGCGTGTCCTACACGTTCCACTCGCTCATTTCTTTCACCTACGGGTTTGCGTCAATCAATAGCCCCATGTTTTTCATAGCATATTTTCTTAAAAGAAATCGGGCGTTTTAAAACATTCAATGTATTAGAGACGATGTTTTTTCCACAACAATGTTTTGCTGCTTAAATGTTTTTACGTTTTACTGGGGATGTTTTCTTGTCCGCGCAGTGAAAACATTTCCACTATCACAATTTTGAATCACTGATGGTATCATTGATGGACTGTGTTCGCACCAAACGAGCGTGGGTTTTGTAACTTCCTACATTTGAACAGGACTAGTATCTTCTCCACCGAAATGCATCCTGATGACATGGTATTTCCTTCGTCCGATTCCTCGATTTAGCACATGGAATGACGTTCGCTAACTTTATTTTCAGTTATTATTTTAATTACCAAATTAAATATGCACGGCCAACTGTCAAATAATATTTTGTTGCGCACGAATTTAATTTTAGAGGTTTACTACACCAACTTTAAAACATCGATGGTTTAAAAATTTGAACATCCGATGTTGGCAACAATCGATGTTTTTTGTCGATATCTATATCTATATCTCTCTCTTCTGACCTCCACGTTCTGCCTATTCTCGCCAAGTATATGAGTTTTTACTCTATCGTGTATATATTGTAGGTAATGCCAGAGTAAAATACCTAGTGTAGAGAAACTTAGTGTCACCGTTACGAAAAATAGATTTTCGAAGATTAGTGCGGAAATACACGTTGTGGGATCCTCTGATACCGCAAAAAGTCCTTTCAAAACGTCCATCCGTCTTGTCTGTTCGTGTGTCCCAACGCCTGTGAACAACCACTAGCTTCTTATATAAACTACTCGTAGGATTTTTACGCAAAATGAATATTATCTAAACGATCTAACCCGCATTTCAAAGCTCAGCGATTTGAAAATAAGCTTTGAATTATGCAGGATAGCGTTACCTGAAGCTTCCTAGGTATTTCAAAGTTTTTCTCAAAAAAAATGTGGTTCGGCAAAATTCTCCATTTTCCCTTTCAATTTTTCTTGTAAGATTTTGAGAGCTGCGGTGTAGAAAGTCGAAACCCTTTCACTTGAGCAAAAATTGACAGAGGCCATCGATTTTCTTACTCGTAAATGAATTTTTCGAAAAGGTGTGAAAGTCCAAAAATTTAAGACTCCGAACCCGAACTACGTTAGTGAAGCATTAGAAGCTTTTATCGTCAAATAAAATTTGTTTCGCCACTTATCTAGTTCTGTAAAGTAATGTCATGTTCCATATTTGAAAGTTCCATGTAATTTGACGTGAGATATGGAAAATTTACAAACAATATTTTTTTTAAAAACCGCTTCCCATTTTTCATTGAATTTTTGTGTACGGATGATTGCTACAATTCAACTGAATCATTCATTCATAAAACAACGTTTTGATATAATCTTTGATTCCCCTTTTCAAAAATTTACCACTTTTTCGTATAGATCTTTCACGTCACATTACTGGCCGTTTTCATCTATTATTGCAGGTGAGCTACGCGTGCTTTCAAATGGTTTCTAATTAAGATGTCTTGAAAAGTCAAAAGATTTTTGAGAAAATTTTCTCCAAAATGCGCATTTCGGAAACCATGAAAACGCGTTCGCAACTTTTCAATGAAATTGTTGGAATTGAGGATCAGGTTTTACTGTTCTATAATATATCTATATCACATTTCAATTCTACTGTTTAGGGACCAAAAAATTTGAGAAAATGTGAATCTTACGAGCTGGAAAAATGTTGATATAGGATAAAGAGAATGCAAGGAATTTGTTATATTTTTCTCACCAGCGGCGACTAACGGAGAATTAATACAATATCAAAACAGTAGTATGAAAGATCCACATAATATTTACTAGGTCAATACCAATGTATACCAAAAAGTATGTGCTATGCTAGCTCCACTAGTTTCTTTAACATGTCTGCGTTCGACACTCTGCTTGTGCTGTCAATGTCACATTCATATATTTCCTTGGTGTCTTGAGGATTCTGTGGGGACATAAATAGTCCCGTGAAAACTGTTCAACGCGGCAAAATTAACTCGTGGTTTGTTAACCTTGAGACGTCAAAGACTATTTTGCGAGCACCGAAATATCATTTTACTGTGTACTAAGAAACGACGGCAGGACATTGCTGATTTCCAGGGTCAAGAACAATCTGTCACTAGTGGTGCTATAAAGCACAACACTTTCTCTCTTAATATTCGTACCGTTACATAAAATTTATAAGGAGATGATTTGTTTATAAATTCCACATATCACTTGCGAAAAACTTCCTAAAACCAAATGCAGCGGGAAAACAATGCAACTTTGGGGATTCCTGCCACGAAAAAGTGTTTTGTGTTTCTTTTCAAAATATTCAAACAAACAGTTCACTAAATTCTCTTAATTTTTATAATTTGTTTTGGCTACAACTAGAATAGCATGTGAAGATGCATTATTTTTCCCGTCATCACCAAATCATCTTGCTCATCTTTTCGTTTAAGCTGTTAAACACAAAAAATATATTCCGAAAAACTCCGTTTTGTGATTATTTACACAATATTAAATGAATATATAAAATTTCGTTTCCCCACTTCTTGAAATATCTTCTAAAAAACACGAACGCCAGGCATGTTTCTTCGAGAGAAAGTTTGCCATCTACTCAACACAGAAACACTGTAGACATAGTAAAGTATTAATAAATGCATTCCGTTATTATTGTTGTGTAAGTTATGAAGGTGAATTACATTAAAAATTTGAAACATGGTTTTGGTAGAAATTTTCGTAACCGTGAACCTGCCTTGCATTCGTCATCCCCAAAAGCCCATCCCGAAATTATTAGAATTCTTTTTCGCAGATCTATTAACAAAATTGAAATCGAAAACCTTTTTTGTGCGGACATTAAACAGATAGCAAGCGTGATTGAATTCCATTTCACTCGTTCTGTCAAATAAATCTCTTTTAAAAACAGAGACCGCGACCGCCATCCGAAGTGCAGGCCGCCGCCACGCCCTCGCGCGCTTTCCGTTTTTTGAGTCCACAAACCACGCCGGCGGGCCCGCGCGGCGGCGGCGCGCGGCCCAAGGCGCGACGGGAACGGCATCTGTTCACGGGCTGTCAGGCTCGTCCGCCCCACACCGGGCTCGCACAGTACGCACCATGCGGAGGATTCTCTCAACGTAAATAAAACGAACATCCCTTCATAAAGATAGCATGCCATCTTTAAGAACCAGAACGGCAATATAGATTTTTGAAAATCTTTGTAATCCCACTTCTGGGGTCAATCCAGTCTGGGCGCCCAATTTGCCCTGTATCATCATCAATAGATAAAAACTTCGGTGGTAGCCACAAAAAACGCATGGCTTAGCGAAAAATTAATTAAAGGGCCCGTGCTTGCTACCAAACTCACAGATTCACAGCGGAAACTACAAGAAAGTACAAATAAAACTCATATTTACGGAGCTACGAACAATTTTTTATTTCTGCTTCTCAATTTCCTCTTCTTTAATCAATTTTTTTAAATTTTAAGGTCGTATTTGCTATGTCGTATGCTTCTGTGGAAAAATCAACTTTTCCTCAAGATAAATTTTCGTTTCCCTGTAAATAAAAACAAAAATTATACACCAAAATCACTACACAACATCCACAAACATTTACTTTAAATAATATATCTCATTTATATTGAATAAAAAATAATTTATTTAAAAATCTAATTTATTATACTCGATGGAATGATCTCAGTACGTTAGAATGCCAAATTCCCTAAAAAATGATTTTACAAAAAATTGTTCAATCAAATCAAAAAAAATAATTAAGGCAATAGCGGCCGAAAAAGAAAATTATTATGAAAGAAAAAGCGGAAAATCTCTTTCAAATGCCACCACAAGCGAATCGCGAAAATGTAAGCACAGTTATCTGCTTTACGTGTGTGCGGTATGAAGAAAATGTGACGAATGTAAGAAAAAAGTTGAATATTATTTCGTGTTTGTAACAGCAAACAGGCTAATTTATCGTCAGGTAGTACGTAATCTAACATTTTGAATTTATAATCCACAATTAACTAAATAACATATCTTACAATAAAACCAATAAATAATCATAAGTTTGCATAAAAAAGCTACCCGACCATGAAATGGATTAGCGTTACAATTAATTAATATATTCATTTATTCGTTTTAGTACGTGCTTAGGGGGGAAAAATACTTTGTAATTGTGTACTTGAAGACAGATCTTCAAAAATTGTATATCCATACCATTGCAAGAATTTACAAGGGTTCTTTAACACGCTTAATATTAATATTAATGTTTCTTCAAAGACGGTGATTCATTCCTTCCGTAATGCAGCTAACAATTTTAAATTTTATTGTCATAAAAACGAGCACAATCCCATAACAAAATTAAATAATTTATCTCTCCTGTGAATTTTGCTTTAACATCGCTAATGTAAAAGTCCCGTAACTAATATTCAAAAACTTCTGGTGTACAATGTTTTTCTCGTTTTTTCGCTCATGAAAGAGCAGACACTGCTTAACGGCTAGGGGAATAATTCTAAAGCTCCGATTTTCACCTCTCAAATGCTTTTTCATCGTCATTAATCTGCGATAACATCGCCAGACAGCCTCTTCCCCACGAAATCAGCCTTTATGTGAGATCAGCCGCTTGCCTTCGTGTGTCTTCACGCTGACAAAGTGGACCTCATTTATCACCACCTGCCAAAGTATCTAAAAAATCCTTATGCAAGTGAACAATCAACAGGATTTGTGCGACAAGTTCTACTTTCTTTTCATTTTTTCTTAAACGTATCTTAGTAAATTTAAATTTTCGGCTTGACGGCAAATCAATAATTGTGTCCCAATTGCAGTCATTAAATTCCTAAACATGCTTAGTCATGAATATCCTAACTTAAAGCAAATTGATTAGAGCCTTATAAGTATTGAAGATTAAATGGAACTTTGAAAACAACACAAAATTATGACATTTCAAAGAAGATGAAATTCATTTGAAGGCTCCTGGACATATTAAAAAAGAAGGGATAATCACATTAAAGAAATATTTGCTACCTTTATTACATACTTGCAGCTTAAACTGCGTTGATTTTTAGAACGTATCGAAAATTGAATCCACCAATAATTCTCACCTATTTTAAAGCCGTTACCTGCTTGCGAAAGTTCTCAAGCCCCTTTCACCATTAATCACAAACTAGGCCGAAACAGGGGACTCTTTCTGCAAACCCTCGCTTTCTGCTTCATCTTCTAATGCCGACCTACTTCTATTTTCCTAGGAAAATACTCTCAATCTAAACTGAAGAGGAATTGTAATCTGCCAGATTTTAATAACTTAGTAAACATGATACCTTAGGACACATATAGCGCTGCTAGACCACACAAAAAGAAACTAAACGGATTGCTTCCATCTCGTGATTAGGCCTTGCGGAGAAACAGAAACGGTGGAGATGGCCGTAGCCATACGATCGCAATTCTGGTTCACAGTATGTAGGCAGGCTTTTTCTGGAATATCTGATGAAAGAATTGTCTGGCTAAATTGCGTGAGAGAGAAATAGAAGAATGTGTATATCTTCTCTTTCAAAAATTACAACAGAAACCGCGGTATTAGCAAAGGCCGATAAACAGACATGGATCCACAGCTCTGATTGCATTTTTGACAATACTGTTACAGAAAGGAAAGAAAGTAAACAATACACACTGGCCAAAAAATTCTTGACCTATACAAATGTTAATAACACGATTATATTAAAGAATTTTACTAAATGCTATATTATGAAAAAAAATCTGAATGTTTAAAATAATTTAACCAAAAATTAGCCTTTAATTAGGTCTTATTTACAGAGAAATGTCATTTACAACTTTTTTTAATATTAAAACATCTATTATATAAAAAAGTTCTTAGGCGAGTGACGAGAGCGATTAAGAACATGTTAATCAAACGTTTGCGAATTTGGACTTGATCCCCACATTTGCATTGGTATGAATCCCCTCCGCGTATCATTCACGTGACATTTTCTACCGACGATTTGAAGACATACTCAACAGCGATGCCAAGAGTCTATGAATGTCTATTCCTATTTTCTCCGCTCGTCAGCGGGTACCTTGTTTATTTGCAATACCCTCTGCCGAGCTTTGGCGTGTGCCTCTATTGCTTGGTAACAACTTGCTTTCGACGCTGGTAGACGGAACTTAAGCTCTTAAAAAATCCGTTATAAGAACCTGGCCAGGGGGACTACATAAGTAGTAGCGTAGATGACATTCAACCTACACTGTAGGTGAATTCCAACCACCCGTCAACCTACATTGAAGCCGTTTGAATTTCAACCACCGGCACCGTTTGCTAGTATATCGTAGTTTGCTACGAGGTAAATGCTGCATCACTACATTAACAAATTAGCAAACTGCATGCGCGTTATCTTTTCTTCCTCAATCTTGCTCCTCCCCCTCTCCTTACACAACCCCACCCCCAACCCACCACCCCCACCCCCAAACACATACACACACACTTTGTACATATATTTCCCAAAGTATTTCACTTCCGTACTTGTCAGGAAACCAATCAGGAGCTTACCAGTTTGTCCCGCGCTGGGCGGAGGTTCCCGCTGCGGAGTTACCAGGAGGGGAGAAATTTCCCGCTGGGTCAAACTGTAGGCCAGCCATCAGATTTTACGTTCCAGCAGGAGAGATTACTACCATCCCCGGGATATAACATATACACACTTACGCGAATTAACCCCTTTGCTGGCTGACCCTTCCAGAAACACTAAATAACACACTCATTCACTCTAAACCGGCCAGTTCTTTTGAGCTGAGATAAGACGTGGCAAGATTTCAGTGCGAAAGCTGGCTCTTCCTTCCGCTGAAGCGCAGTCGTTTGCGTGTGCTGCAGGCGCACGCTTGGTGGTGCAGGAGCAGCGCTACCGCGAGCCAGGCTGCAAGCTGCAGGCGCTTCGGCCGCGGCGCGCCAGAGCAGCGAGAGCAGCGAGCTGCCGAGAACCGCGCCTACGACGCTGCAGGCGCGGACGTACAGAAGACAAGCGGCCTCCACCAGCTCGTTGAGTACCTTCCGCAGCGGTCTGCTTAAAAATATGGATTTTACTTTAATTCATTGTCATACTTAGATTCATAACTCCATGTGTATCCACCAAAACCCTCCCACCCATCGTTTTATCGTTGAAACTATGTCAATTATTACAGTAGGCACCTTACTCTACGTTGATTGTTCATACTCGTCCGATTTTTACTGCCAGTTTCATATTATTGGAATATTTCCGTTTTTCCTTATAATTATACACAACAAAAACTTAACCACCTTATTCATACAGAAATTAACACTAACTACAATATGTAGTTGTTTACAACAATTTTATATTTATAATAAAATGAACAGCAGATTGCATTGTCACCCATCCGTACATTCCGTGGCATTCTTATTCACACAATATAATTAATAGCAATTAACATTACAAACCCAGCATAAGCATATTTAGGGGATTTGGTAACAGTTCAATTATTTTTCGAGATATCTCAGAGGCTCTTTTCAAACCAAATTTGGTTTGCCCAAGCCCTAAGTTGCTGGCGCTGAATAAGGAAGGAACGCGAATGACTAGCCCACGTTAAAGATAAGTAGTTTCTGAGGGGTTCGGGTCAGAAATTAACGTTGGGCAAGCGCAGTTAAATCCCCCAATTCTGCGAATGCCTCTCTCCCGCCTCCCACGGGGCCCACCTCTGGAGTCACCTCCAGCTTCCTCCTTAGACCGCTCCCACGCTTCCCGCCGCTGTGCTAGGAGCGGCCTTGCCAGAAATGTCGTCGTCTCCCTTCCTCGTAACAAGATTCGATTCAGTACAATGCCTCTCATTGGAGCATCGTTTTACCTGAACTCCGATGCGTCGCGACCGAAAAGACGTTGCGCCTAGAGGACCCGATGAACTGAACCGATGCGGCCCTCTCGATTAAGGGCTCATTTATTTTTTGCCAATCTTTAGCGTTAATATTCATGGAATTTTGAAAGACCATGGACAATTTCTCATGCGCTTCTTCTATTTAGCGAGTGAGAAGAGAAGAGCGAAAGATGTGCACGTGTCAAAAATTAATTATGTGTTCTTGTTTCTGAAAACAAAATTTGTGTAAAATATATTATATGTTAATTTCAAATAATAAAAATTCTTCACAGGGTTTATTAAAATTTACTTTGATAATTATCATTGCTTTAAAAAATTGCGGCTTACAACTGTTTTTACTTTTTACGTTATTTACGCCACGCATTTACGATAGTAAAACGGCGGATATTCCTCAGCGAATAATCTTTGCCGAGGCCCGATAAACGAAAATTAGTGGAAAAAATCCATATGCTAAATTTAAGCAAAGTCTGTCCGTCCGTCCGTCCGTCCGTCCGTCCGTCCGTCCGTCTGCGCTGATCCACCTGTCTGTCTGCAAACACCACTAGCCACATTTATAGAAGCAGTTTTCCAAACTAAAGGAAACTTCATGTCCCTCTGGCTAAGAGTCGAAGCCTTGGGATTTTGAATAAACAATCATTTAAAATTTTGGGGAAGTACATTACATAAAGCCCTGGGACAATTACAAAATTTTCTCGAAAAGCCTTCCAATTTTTTTTCTTTAAATTTCTTGTATAGGAATAGCAGTAAAATAAAACTTATTAAAGGTGGTATAGGTCTGATTTTCACAGTTAACTGTAAAATTTTCAGAAAAAAATGCTAAAATTCGGATTTCTTCGGCGTCTTCCCACTATACTTACAAAATTAAAGATATATATTTTTCCTTCAATTGACATTTGCTGCCCATTAATTAGTTCTTCCATTACTGTCATGGACATTTTTTTGAAAATTTTTAGTCGTTTCTTACAATATGCTGAAATTACGTGCAATTTTAAAAATAATAAAAACAAGCATTTTTTCAAAAATGGCTTCAAATTTTTCTGTAATCTTTTGCGTAGATAAGTACTAATATTATACACTAAAAGATGACATAAACGCCATTGATCTCCATTCTTTAATTTTTCAAAAATCATTAAAATGTAATTTAATTCACTACTCTCACGTCGTTAATATATACATTACCGACCATTTCTTTCAACATTACAATTTATGAGTACCATGTGCTTTAAAGGTGTCATTATAAAGTTTCTGGTCAAACTCGTAGTTTTCTATAAAATTTAGTTCATATTTCCGCATTTTCAGAAACGCTGAAACGCCATTTTCCCCAAAACGGCTCCATATCTTTCTTCTTCAAAAACATTGCGAATGAATTAATGCTAATAAGCACTGTTAAGGTGACATTATAAATTACTTTTAATTAATTCTTTAAGATTTTTAAAAAATGCACTTAATGCATTTTTTAACAATCTCTTCACGCCAGCTAATATGCACATTTCCAGTAATTTGTATACATTATTTGCATTTGTGATTGGAAATACTTTTAATTACTTCACAAATGAAATATTTGTAAAAACTCAATATATTTTCTGTGAAAAAAGAGCTTAAAAATTCACATTTACAGGTAACCACTTTTAACACCATTTTTTTGTAAAAACGGCTCCATTTTTTTTCAATGAAATATTGCCATTTAGGCACGAGGTTTTAATCTTCTTTAATAATCTAAAGTAATGTTTTGGGTGTTCGTTAGGAACAGAAAATGGAGGAAAAATAATATTCAACAAAAAATATTTACTTATGTATGTACACAGCAATAGATGCCAGTTGGCGCAGAAGGATTGCGGCAAGACCCGTAAAGCCTGTCCACACCACAGAAATTAGAAACGTTTACTTACTACCGAGAAAGTCTGTGCCTTTCTGTAGCACCAACTAGTTATTTGTTTTTTCGCTTGTCCAAAAAACATATTCTTCAAAGAAACACACACAATGAATTGGGCGCGTGGCAGATTATAAAATGTATCCATATACGAAGGTTTGAATGCATTCGGAATTGTTGCGAATAAAAGTACCGAAAAAATACAATTTTATGCTTACCTTTCAAATATTTCCTATGTTTTTGATTCCTTCTTTTTGCGGTTGTAATGTAAAAAATTAAACCTTTGACAATGCCATGAACTGATAATGATGTTCAATACTAGTATTAATGAATTTTATAGAAAGAGGTTTTGTTTAAACGCACAAAGGTATCGAGACACTCATGTTAAATTTGGTATAATTTTGCGCTGAAATGTCTATATATTTGTTCAATAAACTAATTTCCTAGGATGAACACTTTGCTTTGCTTCGAAGTGCCTTGCTTTTTGATGTTTTTCAGGCTGTACAAGTTCACAAACCCCCCAATATAATGATAATAAAATTCCTCTAAAACATAGAAAAACCAATTTCATAATAATCACCAATCTTTACGATTAATGCCAGTATTTAATATGAATGTATTAGGTCGAAGTGTCTAAAACAAGAATCACGAAAACGTCATCACAAGTCATGAAATTTGACACCGTTAGAAAAACAGATTTAGTTGTATACAAGAACAGACAGGACTGATCTTACACTCTGGCTTACTAGTAATTTCATAGTAAGAGAAGTATAGAGTGTATAGAAAATATTGTAAGGTCGTCTACATTGTTTTTGGACAATATGAGTTAGTTTTTGCGTAATTTGTGCATGATGTGAAGGCAATTTAATTCAAAAACTTCTTAGGAGACAATACAACACGGAAAATACTACTCGGCTGCTATAGGATTGTCCTTTAGAAAGTGATTCATCGAGTTTTTCCCTAGCCTGAGTGAAAGAATTTACTGTGATTACTTCTGGTTAATAGTTTTAGCCCCGTGACACCCACAATTTACACAGTTATATAATAATATTAATAATAATAATAATAATTAATATAATTTAATAATTAATATACCCGAAAATTGATTCCCAATAAAAAAACGGTTCAGCCCCAACGCCCGATGTTATTTTCCCAGTTTCAAATTCCAGCATTCCTGATTGTATTATTAAGCCATCCCGTCCAAAAATTAAAACCATGTTCATAAGCCTCTTCTCCGAATTATTTGGAAAATCTTTAAAAAAAATAAAAAAAAAAAAA
>BOPP01000001.1:25856079-25904526 GCA_017312745.1 Gryllus bimaculatus | reverse complement strand
CGGCGGGCGGCGGGCGGGCGGCGGGCGGGCGGGCGGGCGGGCGGGCGGCGGGCGGGCGGGCGGCGGGCGGCCGGGCGGGGCGGGCTGTGGCGGCTAGGCGGCGGTGGGGCAGCGGACGCTGCGGTCACGGCTTGATCACGCCCCTTCTTCGCCTTGTCGTCCCGCTAGATCCGACCCCCCCGCCTGCCCGCCGCTCCCACTGCGATCCACAGGACACTTGTACGCTAGCAGCGTGCTTTGATCCCGCCCGACCGACCGACCTTTACTCACGCGCCCATTCAGCACTCGCGTGTCCTACACGTCCACTCGCTCTTTCTTTCACCTACGGGTGCGTCATCAATGCCCATGTTTTCATAGCATATTTTCTAAAAAGAAATCGGCGTTTTAAACATCAATGTATTAGAGACGATGTTTTTTTCACAACACTGTTTTGTGCTCAATGTTTTTACGTTTTCGATGTTTTCTTGTTCGTGAGTGAAACATTTCCACTATCACAATTTTGAATCACTGATGGTATCATTGATGGTCTGTGTTCGCACCAAACGAGCGTGGTTTGTACTTCCTACATTGAACAGACTAGTATCTCTCCACCGAAATGATCCTGATGACATGGTATTTCCTTCGTCGATCCTCGTATTTAGCACATGGAATGACGTTCGTAACTTTATTTTCAGTTATATTTTAATTACAAATTAATATGCACGGCCACTGTCAAATAATATTTTGTTGCGCACGAATTTAATTTTAGAGGTTACTACACCAACTTTAAAACATCGATGGTTAAATTTTGAACATCGATGTTTGGCAACATAGATTTTTTGTTGTCGATATTGCAACTAACCCCTTTTGACGCTCACGTTCTGCCTATTGTCGCCAAGTATATGAGTTTTTACTCTATCGTGTATATATTGTATGTATGCAGAGTAAAATACCTAGTGTAGAGAAACTTAGGTCACGTTACGAAAAATAGATTTCGAAGATTTAGTGGAAATACACGTTGTGGGATCCTCTGATGCCGAAAAAGTCCTTTCAAAACGTCCATCCGTCTTGTCTGTTCGTGTGTCCCACCGCCTGTGAACAACACTAGCGTTTTAAACTACTCGTAGGATTTTTAGCAAAATGAATATTATCTAAACGATCTAACCCGATTCAAAGCTCAGCGATTTTGAAAATAATGCTTTGAATTATGAGGATACGTTACCTGAAGTTCCTAGGATATTTTCAAAGTTTTCTCAAAAAAATGTGGCAAAATTCTCCATTTTCTCTTTCAATTTCTTGTAAGATTTGAGTGAAATTCACTTACAAAAATGACAGAGGATCGATTTTTTACTGTAATGGATTTTCGAAAATTGTGAAAGTCCGAAAAATTTAAGACTCGAACCCGAACTACGTTATTGAAGATAGAGCTTTTATCGTCAAATAAAATTTGTTCTCCACGATTAGTTCTGTAAGTAATGTCATGTTCATATTTGAAAGTTCCATGTAATTTTGAGTGAGATATGGACAATTTTAAAAACAATATTTTTTTAAAAACCGCTTCCATTTTTCTTGAATTTTTGTGTACGGATGATGCTAAATCCACTGAATATCATGTCATAAACAACGTTTTGATATAATCTTTTGATTTTTCAAAAATTACACTTTTTCGTATATATCTTTCACGTCACATTACTGGCGTTTTCATCTATTATTGCATTTGTGAGTACGCGTGCTTCAAATGGTTTCTAATTAAGTGTCTTGAAAAGTCAAAAGATTTTTGAGAAAATTTTCTCAAAATTGCGCATTGTCGGAAACCATGAAACGGTTCGCAATCTTTCAATGAAAATTGTTGAATAGGATCAGATTTTACTGTTCTATAATATATCTATAGTCACATTTCAATTCTACTGTTTAGGGACCAAAAAATTGAGAAAATGTGAATCTTACGAGTGAAAAATGTTGATATTAGATAAGAGAATGAAGGATTTGTATATTTTTCTCACCAGCGGGACTAACGGAGAATTATACAATATCAGTAGTATGGAAAGTCCACATAATATTACTAGGTCAATACCAATTATACCAAAAAGTATGTGCTATTGTAGCTCCACTAGTTTCTTTAACATGTTGCGTTCGACACTCTGCTTGTGTCAATGTCAGATTCATATATTTCCTGGTGTCTTGAGGTTCTGTGGGGACATAAATAGTCCCGTGAAACTGTTCAACGCGCAAAATTAACTCGTGTTTGTTTTACCTTGAGACGTCAAAGACTATTTTGCGAGCACCGATATCATTTTACTGTGTACTAAGAACGACGGAGACATTGTGATTCCCAGGGTCAAGAACAATCTGTCACTAGTGGTGCTATAAAGCACACACTTTCTCTTAATATTGGTATCCGTTACATAAATTTATAAGGAGATGATTTGTTATAAATTCCACATATCACTTGGAAAACTTCCTAAACAAATGCAGCGGAAAACAAATGCAACGTTTGGGGATTTCCTGCCACCGAAAAAGTGTTGTTGTGTTCTTCAAAATATTCAACAACACAGTTCACTAAATTCTCTTAATTTTTATAATTTGTTTGGCTACAACTAGAATAGCATGTGAAGATGATTATTTTCCTCGTCATCACTAAATCATCTTGCTCATCTTTTCGTTAAGTGATGTTAACACAAAAATATATTCGAAAACTCCGTTTTGTGATATTTTACACAGATATTAAATGAATATATAAATTTAGTTTCCCCACTTCTTGAAATATCTTCTAAAACACGAACGAGGCATGTTCTCAAGAGAAAGTTGCCATCTACTCAACACAGAACACTGTAGACATAGTAACGTATTAATAAATGCATTCTTATTGTGTAAGTTATGAAGTGAATTACATTAAAATATTAAATTGGTTTTGGTAGAAATTTCGTAACCGTGAACCTGCTTGCATTCGTCATCCCAAAGCCCATCCCGAAATTATTAGAAATCTTTTCGCAGATATAACAAATGAAATTCGAAAACCTTTTTGTGCGACATTAAACAGATAGCAAGCGTGATGAATTCCATTTCACTCGTTCTTTCAAATAAATCTCTTTTAAAAACAGAGCCGGCCGCATCCGAAGTGAGGCTCGCCGCCCACGCCCTCGCGCGCTTTCCGTGAGTCCACAAACACGCGGCGGCCCGCGCGGCGGCGGGCGCGCGGCCAAGGCGCGACGGGACGATCTGTTCACGGGCTGTTCAGGCTCGTCAGCCCCAGGGTCGCGGAGAGTTCGTACGCACATGCGGAGGATTCTTTCAAACGTAAATAAAACGAACAACCCTTCATAAATAGCATGTCATCTTTAAGAACAGAATGGCATCTATAGATTTTGAAATCTGTAATCCCACCTCTCTTACTTATACATGCCCAGCCTGGGGTAATACTGTATCATCATCAATAGATAAACTTTGGGTAGCACAAAACGCATGGCTTATAAAAATAATTAAAGGCCCATGCTTTGTACCGAATTGAAAGATTCACAGAGAACTACAAGAAAGTACAAATAAACTCATATTTACGGAGCTACGAACATTTTTTATTATGTTCTCAATTCCTCTTCTTTAATCATTTTTTTTTATTTAGGTCGTATTGCTATGTCGTATGCTCTGGTGGAAAAATCAAATTTTCCTCAAGTTATATTTCGTTTCCCTGTAAATAAACAAAATTATACACAAAATTCACTACACAACATCCACAAACATTACTTTAAATAATATATCTCATTTATATTGAATAAAAATAATTATATTAAAAAATCCAATTTATTATACTCGATGGAGATCTCAGTACGTTAGAGATGCCAAATCCTAAAAAATGATTTACAAAAATTGTTCAATCAAATCAAAAAAAATAATTAAGGCAATAGGGCCGAAAAAGAAAATTATATGAAAGAAAAAGGAATCTCTTTCAAATGCACCACAGCGAATCGCGAAATGTAAGCACAGTTATCTGCTTTACGTGTGTGGGTATGAAGGAAAGAGTGACGAATGTAAGAAAAAGTTTGAATATTATTTCGTGTTTGTAACAGCCACAGGTAATTTATCGTCAGGTATGTACGTAATATTATATTAACATTTGAATTTATAATCCACAATAACTAAATAACATATCTTACAATAAAACAATAAATAATTCATAAGTTTGCATAAAAAGCTACCGACCATGATGGAATTAGCGTTACAATTAATTAATATATTCATTTATTCGTTTAGTACGTGCTTAGGGGGAAAAATACTTTGTAATTGTGTACTTGAGACAGATCTTCAAATTGTATATCCATACATTTGCAGAATTTACAAGGGTTCTTTAACACGTAATATTAATATAATGTTTTTCAAAGACGTGATTCGATCCTTCCGTAATGCAGTAACAATTTAAATTTATGTCATAAAAACGAGCACAATCCCATAACAAAATTAAATAATTTATCTCTCCTGTGAATTTGCTTTACATCGCTATAATGTAAAAGTCGTAACTAAATGAATAAACTTGGTGTCAATGTTTTTCTCGTTTTTCGCTCATGAAGAGAGACACTGCTTAACGGTAGGGGAATAATTCTAAGCTTCCGGATTTTCACCTCTCAAATGCTCATCGTCATTATCTGCGAACATCGCCAGACAGCCTCTTCCCCACGAAATCAGCCTGTGAGATCAGCCGCTTGCTTCGTGTGTCTCACGCTGACAAAGTGGACCTCATTTTATCAACCTGCAAAGTATCTAAAAATCCTTTATGCAAGTGACAATCAACAGATTTTCGACAAGTTTCTACTTTCTTTTCATTTTTTCTAAAGTATCTTAGTAATTTAATTTTCGCTTGACGGCAATCAATAATTGTGTCAATGCAGTCATTAATTCCTAAAATGTTAGTCATGAATATCCTAACTTAAAGCATAATTGATAGAGCTATAAGTATTGAAGATAAATGGAACTTGAAAACAACACAAAATTATGACATTTCAAAGAAGATGAAATTCATTTGAAGGCTCCTGGACAAATTAATAAAGGGGATAATCACATTAAAGAAATATTTGTACCTTTCATTACATCTGCAGTTAAACTCGCGTGATTTTGAAGACGTATCGAAAATTGAATCACCAATATTCCACCTATTTTAAAGCCGTTACCTGTGAAGTTCTCAAGCCCCTTTCACCATTAATACGAAACTAGGCGAAACAGACTCTTTCTGCAGAACCCTTCGCTTTTGCTTCATCTTCTTAATGCCGACCTACTTATTTTCCTAGGGAAAATACTCTCATCTAACTGGAAGAGGAATTGTAATCTGCAGATTTTTATCAACTTAGTAACATGATCCTTAGGACCATTAGCGCTGCTGACACACAAAAGAAACTAAACGGATGTGCTTCCATCTCGTGATAGGCCTTGGGAGAACAGAACGGTGGAGATGGCCGTAGATACGATCGCAATCTGGTTCACAGATGTAGGAGGCTTTTTCTGGAATATCTGATGGGAAAGAATTGTCTGGTAATTGGTGAGAGAGAAATAGAAGAAATGTGTTATCTTCACTTTCAAAAACTACAACAGCAAACCGGCGGTATTTGCAAAGGCGATAAACAGACATCGATCCACAGTTCTGATTGCATGACAATACTGTTACAGAAAGAAAAGACGTAACAATACACACTGCAAAAATTTTGACCTATACAAATGTAATACACGATTATTTTAAAGAATTTACTAAATGTATTTATGAAAAAATCTGAATGTTTAAATAATTTAACAAAAATAGCTTTAATTAGGTCTTATTTACAGAGAAATGTATTTAATAACTTCCTTTGATCATCCTTTTTAATATTAAACATGTATATAGAAAACAGTTTACACTTACGATACACATTTAGGAACATGTCTAATCAACGTTTGAATTTGACTTGTTCCGATACATTTGCTAATTTATTTGGTATGAGATCTCTCCCGCGTATCATGTCACGTGACATTTTCTACCCGACGATTTGAAGACATACTCAACAAGATGCAAGAGTCTGTGAATGCGTATTTCCTATTTTCTCCGCTCGTCAGGGTACCTTGTTTATTTGCATACTGTCTCCGAGCTTTGGCGTGTGCCTCTATTGCTGGTAACAACTTGCTTTCGACGCTGGTGACGGAACTTGCTCTTAAATCCGTTATAAGAACCTGGCCAGACTACATAGTAGGTAGGTAGATGAATTCAACCTACATTGTAGGTTGAATTCAACCACCGTCAACCTACATTGAAGGTTGAATTCAACCACCGGCACCGTTTGCTAGTATTTCGTAGTTTGTACGAGGTAAATGCTGGATCACTACATTAACAAATTAGCAACTGATTGCGCGTTATCTTTTCTTCCTCAATCTTGCTCCTCCCCCTCTCCTTACACACACACACACACACACATACACACACACTTGTACATATATTTCCAAGTATTTCACTTCCGTACTTGTCAGGAAACCAATCAGGAGCTTACAGTTTGTCCCGGCTGGGGAGGTTCCCGCTGCGGAGTTACCAGGAGGGAGAAATTTCCCGCTGGTCAACTGTAGGCCAGCATCAGATTTTACGTTCCAGCAGGAGAGATTACTACCATCCCCGGGATATAACATATACACACTTACGGAATTAACGCCCTTTGTTGCTGACCCATCCAGAAACACTAAATACACACTCATTCACTCTAACGGCCAGTTCTTTGAGCTGAGATAAGACGTGGCAGATTTCAGTGCGAAAGCTGCTCTTCCTTCCGCTGAGCGAGTGTTTTGCGTGTGCTGCAGGCGCACGCTGGTGGTGCAGGAGCAGCGCTACCGCGAGCAGCTGCAGGAGCTGCAGGCGCTGGCCGCGGCGCGCGAGAGCGAGAGCAGCGAGCTGCGAGACCGCGCCTCGACGCTGCAGGCGGACGTCGAAGACAAGGCCTCCACCATGCTCCGTGAGTACCTTCCGCAGGGTCTGTTAAAAATATGGATTTTACTTTAATTTCATTGTCATACTTAGATTCATACTCCATGTGTATCCACCAACCCTCCCACCCATCCGTTTATCGTGAAACTAGTGTCAATTATACAGTAGGACTTTACTCTAAGTTGATTGTCATACTCGTCGATTTTACTGCAGTTTCATATTATTGGAATATTTCCGTATTTTTTCCGTATTACTGTTTTTCCTTATAATTATACACAACAAAAACTTACCACCTATTTCATACAGAAATTAACACTAATACAATATGTAGTTGTTTACAACGAAGTTATTTATAATAAAAATGAACAGCAGATTGCATTGTCACCCATCCGTACATTCCGTGGCATTCTTATCACAAATATAATTAATAGCAATTAACATTACAACACCAGCATAGCATATTAGGGGAATTTGGTAACAGTTCAATTATTTTTCGGATATCTCAGAGGCTCTTTCAAAACCAAATTTGGTTTGCCAGCCTAAGTTGCTGGCGCTTGAATAAGGAAGGAAGCGAATGACTAGCCCACGTTGTAATGATAAATGGTTTCTGAGGGGGCTGCGCGCGTGGGCAACCGCAGGTAATCCCCCAATTCTGCGAGACGCCTCTCTCCGCCTCCCACGGGCCCACCTCTGAGTCACCTCCCAGCTTCCTTCTTAGACCGCTCCCGCCGCTGTGCTAGGAGCGGCCTGCCAGAAATGTCGTCGTCTCCCTTCCTCGAACGAGATTCGATTCATACAATGCTCTCATGGAGCATCGTTCACCGTTTTCCTGAACTCCGATGCGTCGGACGAAAAGACGTTGGCCTAGAGACCGATGAACTGAACCGATGGGCCTCTCGATTAAGTGGCTCATTTATTGTTTGCCAATCTTTAGGTAATATTATGAATTTTGAAAGACATGGACATTTCTTCATGCTTTCTATTTATTCATGAAAAGAACAGGAATATGCACGTGTCAATAAATTAATTATGTGTTCTTTTTTCTGAAAAACAAATTTGTGTAAATATATTATATGTTAATTTCAAATAATAAAATTCTTCACAGGGTTTATTAAAATTTACTTTGATAATTATCATTGCTTTAAAAATTGCTGCTTACAACTGTTTTTACTTTTTCGTATACGCACGCATTTACGAAGTAAAACGGCGGATATTCCTCAGGAAAAATCTTTGCCGGGCCCTGATAACGAAATAGTGGAAAAATCCATATGCTAAATTAAGCAAAAGTCTGTCCGTCCGTCCGTCCGTCCGTCCGTCCGTCCGTCCGTCTGGCTGTCCACCTGTCTGTCTGCAAACACCACTAGCCACATTTATAGAAGGTTTTCCAAACTAAAGAAACTCATGTCCCTCTGGCTAGAGTCGAAGACTTGGGATTTTGAAAAACAATCTTTAAAATTTGGGAGTACATTACATAAAGTTCCTGGGACAATTACAAAATTTTCTCGAAAAGGCTCCAATTTTTTTCTTAAATTTCTTGTAAGAATAGAGTAAAATAAACTTATAAAGGTGGTATAGGTCTGATTTTCACAGTTAACTCTAAATTTCAGAAAAATGCTAAAATTCGGATTTCTTTCGGCGTCTTCCCACTACTACAAAATTAAAGATATATATTTTTCCTTCAATTGAAATTTGCTGCCCATAATTAGTTCTTCCATTACTGTCATGGACATTTTTTGAAAATTTTAGTCGTTTTCTTACAATATTGCGTGAAATACGTGCAATTTAAAAATAATAAAAACAAGATTTTTTCAAAAATGGCTCAAAATTTTTCTGTAATCTTTTGGTAGATATAGTACTAAATGTACACTAAAAGATGACATAAACGCCATTGATCTCCATTCTTTAATTTTTTCAAAAATCATAAAAATGTAATTTAATTCACTAGTCTCTCACGTCGTTAATATATACATTACCGACCATTTCTTCACAGTACATTTATGAGTACATGTGCTTTAAATGGTGTCATATAAAGTTTCTGGGAAACTCGTCAGTTTTCTATGAAAATTAGTTCATATTTCCGCATTTTCAGAAACGCTGAAACGCCATTTTCCCCAAAACGGCTCCATTCTTTCTTCTTCAAACATTGCGAATGAATAATGCTAATAGCACTGTTTAAGGTGACATAAAATTACTTTTAATTAATTCTTTAGATTTTTAAAAAATGCACTAATGTATTTTTTAACAATCTCTCACGCAGCTAATATGCACATTTCCAGTAATTTGTATACATTATTGCATTTGTGATTGGAAATACTTTTAATTACTTCAAATGAAATATTTTGTAAACTCAATATATTTCTGTGAAAAAGAGCTTAAAAATTCACATTTACAGTAACACTTTAACACCATTTTTTGTAAAACGGCTCCATTTTTTTCAATGAAAATTGCCATTTAGGACGAGGTTTTAATCTTCTTTAATAATCTTAAAGTAATGTTTTGGGTGTTCTGTTAGGAAACAGAAAATGGAGAAAATATCAACAAAAAATATACTTTGTATGTACACAGCAATAGATGCCAGTTGGCGAGAGGATGGGCAAGACCGTAAAGCCTGTCCACACCACAGAAATTAGAAACGTTTACTACTACGAGAAAGTCTGTGCCTTTCTGTAGCACCACTAGTTTTTGTTTTTTCGCTTGTCCAAAACATATTCTTCAAAGAAAAAAAATTTCAACGGATGAATTGGCGCGTGGCAGATATAAAATGTATTCCATATACGAAGGTTTGAATGATTCGAATTGTTGGAATAAAAGTACCGAAAAATACAATTTTATGGCTTACCTTCAAATTATTTCCTATGTTTGATTCCGTTCTTTTTGCGGTGTAATGTAAATAAACCTTTGACAATGCCATGACACTGATAATGATTATTAATACTAGTATTAATTGAATGTTATAGAAAGAGGTTTTGTTAAACGCAAAGTATCGAGACACTCATGTAAATTTGGTATAATTTTGCGCTGAAAATGTCTATATATTTGTTCAATAACTAATTTCTAGCATGAACACTTTGTGCTCAAGGCCTTGGTTTTTTGGATGTTTTCAGGCGTACAAGTTCACAAACCCCCCAATATAATGATAATAATTCCTCTAAAACATAGAAACAATTTCATAATAATCACCAATCTTACGATTAATGCCAGTATTTAATATGAATGTATTAGGTCGAAGTGTCTACAAGAATTCACGAAACACGTCATCACAAGTCATGAAATTTGACACCGTTAGAAACAGATTAGTTGTATACAAAGACAGACAGACTGATTCTACACTCTTGCTTACTAGTAATTTCATAGTAAGAGAAGTATAGAGTATAGAAAGTATTGTAAGGTCGTCTACATTTTTTTGGAAATATGAGTAGTTTTTGCGTAATTTGTGCATGAGTGAAGGCAATTTATTCAAAACTCTTAGGAGACAATACAACACGGAAATACTACTCGGTATAGGATGTCCTTTAGAAAGTGATTTCATCGAGTTTTCCCTAGCCTGAGGGAAAATACTGTGATTACTTCTGGTTAATATGTTTAGCCCCGTGACACACAATTTACACAGTATATAATAATAATAATAATAATAATAATAATAATAATAATAATAATAATATACCCGAAAATTGATTCCATTAAAAAACGTCAGCCACGCGATGTATTTCATTTTCAAATCAGCATCTGATTGTATTATTTAGCATCGTCAAATTAACCCATGTCATAGCTTCTTCTCGATCATTGACACAGAAGAAACATTTTTAACTCGTGATACAGGAATGTTTTTAAGAACCCACCTCACCTTTTCAACAAATAAAAGTAAATAATTTTCACGAGTCGAAACAGACTTAAAAGCTAGTTCACACATCTTTTGATCTGCGATAAACACAGCTCGAACTGCGATAAACGGTAGAAAGTGGAACAGACAATAAACTCACTGTGTGACACGAAGGGAAACAAAAATATTTTCTGACGGCTAGCAGACTTGCCTATAATAAGAGACGGTGACAACAGGGCCGGATGGAGACCGTACATTACCCAGGTCAGACTCCAGTAGATGGAATTGCCACGAAGAAAATATTTATAATACATGCCAATTTACATGAAACGTGCTATCATCTTTCATCCGACTATAACCGCAAATAAAAATTATCGCTTTTTTGCCTTTTAATTGGTTTGCAAGTTTCATGCACCATCTCAGTTGTTTTTGATTTAACATCGATTTCCCCTGCAACTTGCCGAATTCAGTCACCAGCGCTCCGTTTTAAGTTGGAGTGCCGTTTACTGTTCCCAGTCTATGACACAAATGTTTCCGCCCATTCATGCCACAGGATTAGAAAAGTGCACGCCCACATGCACAATTTAAATATTTTACTTTATCAAGAGAAACGATCCTTGTCATCGAACACCTCCGTCGACACAAAAACAAAACACGCGCTTCCTTCCCTTCTCAATCGCGTTGTCTGTTCCAGTTGGACCGATATAGAACAGCTAGTAGTGTGGCAACACGAATGAGCGCTGCCGTTGTTCTTTATAAAAGAGAGGGCGTTGCGTAGAAAAAAGTTTAGCTTGAAGAGGTACTACACTGACATTCGTAAGTAGAAGTCCAGGAGCTGTATTATAAAGTACTAAGATAAATTGGAATTTTGCAAAGGATTGAGTCAAACAGCATGCAATTGCAAGGAAGCAAGTAAAACTGTGTGAATGGGAAGTGAATCAGTGAATGATTTTGAGGAAAGAATGAATTAATGAGAAGCATCATATTGTAAAATAACAATGGCGTTTAGGTAATACACATTAACGACATCGTTCACTAGGAAAAATTCACAGGAGCGCGAGAGATAAACATTTTACTATACCTACATATGAGGTCTGGACACTATCTATTTGCTATTTACGCCATGTGTACTCTATCAAGGATTATACCTCTTAAGTTAAACAATTTACTTGATAAAATACCATTTAACATAAATATAAAGAATCAAAACAAATTAGCGATACTTCTTTTATCTGAACATTACTGGGTATCCCGTACATGGTTAAGTTTCACACACTATTATTTCTTACTCATTCGGATTGCCAGGGCAGTTCCCAATTTGATTACGGTATAAAACATTTGAAATCTCCTTGCGCGATGTTGGGGGTGTTCCAAACAAAAAATAACATTCACGTTTGTATAGCAGCAAATCACCTTTAGAATCTGGAGTCTGTCAACAAGAACATTTCAATTCAGCTGGTAGTTGTTGGTGTAAATGTGTGTATTATTAACTTAGATATCGAGACGTGTCATTGAAAACTACTTAATAGACCACATCTGCCTGGTGAATTATTCTCTTATGTACGTATTTCAATCAAACGCTATGTGAATAGTATTTCAATTTTAAAATTATTAAAATCGATAATTAAAAGAGAGTGTTCTATATATATTTAAAGCCGGCACTGAGCACAAGATCGAGGAAATCGAAAACTAATAGCCGCTGGCTGCTCTGATTTCTAGTTTTCCGATCTCCGATCAATAAGAACTGAATGACGGAGCAGTATCCTAAAAAATGGGTCACAGGCCACGCGCGATATTGCCTTACTCTTCCTTGTGCTATCCCCACATCTTCCTTGCACGCAGGCCTATAAATTGTTATATGCACTACACTACCACACGTATCACGAGACCAGTCGGGAGCTTGGAGCCTCTCCCGGCTAGGGCGATGCCCCGATGATGGGTGATACCTGGATGGGGAAACCCTCACGAGACAACGTGTAGGTGGTCATCCATCGAGGTGAGATCACCGCCAAATCCCGTGATAAAAACATACAGTTACGGCACTTAAGGGACTTGACTTGAAGAGAATGACCTTAGCAGTTGACACGAACGGAATCATCAATCTACCCTAGTTTATAGGATTGCGATTGTATAATAAGTAAAGCGTACTTGAAATAAGAAGTGGTAGCAAGTGTGTGCGTGTGCGCAGGGCTGCAGTCGGAGCTGGAGCTGGCCAACAAGCAGTCGGAGCTACTGCGCCAGAAGCTGCGCCAGATGGAGGAGGACATCGCGGGCTTCAAGCGGTACAACGCGCAGCTGGCGGCGGAGCTGGCCGCCAAGGCGGAGGACGAGACGTCGGAGAGCGAGGCGGAGGAGGTGCTGCAGCGCCGGCGCAAGGAGGAGCAGATGGAGGAGCAGCTGCAGCGGCTGCGCGAGCGCGCGGCCGAGCGCGACGCCCGCGCGCAGCAGCTGGCCGGTGACGCGGCGCGCCTCGAGGCTGAACTGGCGGCGGCGCGCGCCGAGCGCGACAGCCTGGACGCGCAGCGCCGACAGATGCTGCAGGAGCGACAGGAGGAGATGCAGATCGTGCAGAAGGCCCTGGAGGAGGCGCAGGCCGAGAGCGCGGCCGCCAAGCGCCGCTTCGACCAGGACTTCGAGCGCCTGCGCACCGTCAACACGGCGCGCGAGCAGCAGCTGCTCGAGGACTTCGAGTGGAAACTGCGCGAGGTGCAGCAGACGTGCAAGCGACGCCTGCAGGAATCGGTACGCGACCCGCCTGGCGCTGGCGCTGGGATTGCGCGGGGAACGACATGGTGGTCGTAGTCATTCCAAGACCCGGCGACAGCCGCGTCCTCGACGACCGGAACCGCAGCTCGAACATGGGCTTGCGCTGTGTCGGCCGCCGTAAGCCGTAGTCGTGCGCCCGCTCCATTGCCTAGGGATGGTTGGGGAGCTCCCAGACGACGGTGAACTACCACAATGCCCGGAATCTCAGCGCGGTCGTCGGGTCTCCTCAATTGAGGTCGCGCGAGATATCTGTGCACTCGACGATCGTTCGCGACCCACACACTCGAAAATGGAGATACTGACTATGCGCAGTCTACGAATACATTTACTAATACGATCGCTGTTTAGAAAACATCGGGTACCGTAATTTGAGCTGAGGATTCTAAACCTCCAGATGTTTGTATTGGGTGAATTAGTAGTTTGTTTCATTTGTTTTCTTACGTGATTTCTGATAAGAAACGTGAATGTATTATTTTGTGTTGGGCGGCCTGATGAAAAGCTAGGAGATCCATTTTTTGAGATGGCATCCAGCGCCAGTTGTCGCCGTCTTCCTCCTCTGTGATGTCGGCAGAGTGCACATATTCCTTGCGCGAAGTCTACTGAATATATGGCGAGAAATGTCGATATCAGACGATGTAGTTAGTAAATTGTACGCTAATAAAGTAGGGAATGGGAATATTGGGAGGAGGAAAGGGAGAATCTCGAGAATAGCTCCAGAAAACTCGCCGGATTCCCACAAATTCCACACGAAGTGACCAGGATCCCAATCCCAACTCGACAATCCCAACCCCAAAGTAGAAAATTAACGCGCTTGCTGTTGAATTATGTGGAGGCCATGTCCCCTTCGATTTTAAGACAATAGATTCCCGGCGATGCTTATTTGATGTGCCACAAACTTGGATATGGAGTGTCTGTGAAGAGATGGAAATGAGAATAAACCAATGTGCCCCCGGCCAGAAACTGCTGTGATAGTAGGAATCTATGAAACATGTCTCTCGGTTAGTGATATGCCAATGATGTGGCGTAAAAGTGAAATTTTGTTGTGTGAGCAGTGTGTTTCGAGATCTAAATTCACGACCCCAGCAGGCATTCGTGAAGCATTGCCGATGTGCCCATAGAATGATTGTGGTGAGGTGATGGTATGCCATAATGTCGCAGTGGTATGTTGTGGATGTGAAATTGGTTAATATGAAATACGGGAGTCATATGTCTGTTGTGAAGTGTCGTGAAAACAAGTGTCACATACGTGCTCAATGTTCAAACGTATTTTGGTGCATTGTGTTACCTACTTTATTGTGGAGACCAAGTTCCTGACCATTAAAGATATAGGACACCCAAGTAAGCGTGAGAAGCAAGAGTGGTTAGGTTTTTTTTAGACAGTGAGTCAATAAAATTATTATGCTATGACAATAGCGAAGAGTTATTCATGTTGCTGACTTTTAATGGTATTTCATTACCGTGTACATATGAGTGATCTATTTGAGTGTCAGCCTGTTTGTGATCTGTGAAAGTTTCCAATAAATAATAGGCGTGGTGCATGGTATTAGTGTTAAGAAATGAACTGAATTTTGATAGGATGGTTAGAGAGGTACGAGACAATTGGAATATTTGATGAACGCCAGCTACTTGTTAGTTTTGAGGCGAAGTAGAGAGTTTAAGTATCAGTTCGAGTGAATTTTTGATATTGTATTGGAATATAAGTATAATATAGCAGAGAATAGGTGCAGGTCGGTACCTTCCTACTAGATATGAATTATAATTACAATAAAACCTGATGGATATGACATAACATCTAAATAAAGGAAACTTGTCATGTAGGATAAAAATCACAGAATGAAACGTTTTATTTGTGAAAATGACCTCTAAATACCGGAAAGCTGTCTAACGCAAGAACAGAATAGTTTTTAGCGAACTGGAAATGATTGTACCGTGGGTATTAAGGAAATATATTTTAGAATATCTGGCCTCATCCTCGAGAAATCAAAGGCTGGAAAATTAATGTTCGCCATTGGTTGGATTAATTCTGTCCACTGACAGAACAACAGATCTTTAAATTTCTCCTCCTTACCTCAATTAGTCAATACTTTTCCCAAGCATCTAACCCAAATTTTCGCCACCTAAATTTTCGCATTGAGCGGCAAAACCTGACAACCAGAAGAAAAAATACTTTAAGGAACAATCGTGTTTCATGTTCCATCATAGACAGGTTTTTACTCTTATAAACGTAAACATCCGCGGCTCGAGTGACGCCGTGTCGCAGTGAAGAACGGCGGACAGCGAAGAAGTAGGTTTTATTGTTGTAACACAGTATATCCGATAATCGAGTATCGGATGCGATATACTTGTTAGTTCACGCCAAATGCATGGGGGCATAGTTAAGACGGACTTAGCGCTGACTAGAGGACACACTCACCGTGTGCACCGATTCCATTACATGAAAGCGTAGATTTCTGAAACGAAGTGTTGTAATGTGTGATGTGTTCGTAGATTTAAAAACAAATTCTATGTTAGCAGATTTCTCGGTATTTAAGGGATATAAACTTTTGTTTAAACAAATGATTGGGAGCGCCTGTCCTGCGAGGGCGGGGCCCTAAGCGCGTGCTTAGTTTGATGACGCGGCAAGGCAGGATAGTATGCATAATAAATGGAATGTGTAGTAGAAGGGTGGGGAAGATATTCGGGAGCTCAAGAAAAAGTGAGAAAATTATACTTCTCTCCCATAAGCAAAATAAACTAGAGATCCAAGCCTTATTTCAAACAAAAGATTCCCCCTCCCCATATCCATTTTAAAGTTAATTATACTTCACATACAGATATATAAATATTATTTTCCTTCAAAAACTATTGAAGAAAAGAAACTTTGCCTACATTTTCAGAATTGTATTTTAAACCATATTCTAAATAGTTTATTATAAATTATGATAAAATATAAATACAATATTGCGAGTTATGTTGGAGTTAATGCTTAAATCTTCTTCTGAGCTTCATTAACGCTTAGTTTGAATTAGTATAAATAAATATTTTTTAAATATTTTGAACGGAAAACACTTCGGGACCCCAATGAAGTCGAGGCCTGGGTCAAGATGCCTCAACTGCCCCCTCCCTGGGTGCCCCTGCCCATAGATCACATAGTTCGTTCATTTTTTCTGTAATTTTTGTTATGGTTTGTCTTTTGTTAGCTCGTTGTTTTTAACGAAAGCAAATGATGGCAGGAGCGCGCGGCGGAGCAGCGCGTGGCGGCGGCGCGGCAGGAGCTGGAGCAGCGGCTGTCGGCGGCGGAGCGGCGCGTGGCCGACCTGTACGACACGCAGCGCGCGCTGCGCACGGCCACGCGCGACATCGAGCGCGCGCACGAGGGCGAGCTCAAGCTCAAGGAGGAGATCACGCGCCTCAAGGCGCTCGTCGAGACCGAGCGCAACTTCGCCGCCACCATCCAGGTCAGGACACATCGACAGCGAGTGCAACTGTTGATCACTAACTGCAGTTGTAACTAATAACAACCACACATCTCAAAACCAAAACTATGAGCTAGGGAGTGCAACTATAGATCATTAACTACAGTTGTAACGAACTACAGTTGTAACTAATTACAGTTGTAACGAATTACAGTTGTAACGCACTCCAGTTGTAACGCACTCCAGTTGTAACGCACTCCAGTTGTAACGCACTCCAGTTGTATCGAACTACACAATTTCATTACGCACAAATTTAATGCTAGAGGTGAATAAACCAACTTTGAAACATGGGTGTTTTTTGGTCGGTGTATTATCTACATCGATGGTTCGTACAATCATTGTTTGGTGAGATCGATAGTTTCTTATCGATGACGTACTATCATGAATATTTACTCGATACCATTCCATGACACACGGATCTTACGGGCGGTTTCTGTGTGCAGAGGAACTACGATCGCCAGGTGACGGACGCCGAGCGCAAGTTGGAGGCGCGAGTGCAGGAGGTGCGAGACGAGCTCACGCAGCAGGTGAGTACGCGCACATGCACAGAAGGTGGTCTTAGGGAGGCGTGTCAACAAGCCACTTAACCGCCTGGGAGGCCCGACGCTCCTTCGTGCTCGCCGGGCCACTTTCCCTGACTCCGCTCTATTTCCCCTCCAAATCTAGAAAGGGTTGTACACGCCGAATATGTAGTACGGAAGCTAAGTTGAAAGCGCATTAAAAATATCACGACGAATAGTTGCTTCATTCGAAAATGTGTTTTCGGGATGTTTTCCATTAATCATCCGAGATTTGAATTAGATTTATAATAGAATTAATTACTTACTACTTTATTTAATCTTTATTTTCTTTTTTAAAATTTACCTTGCGCTACCATTTTGGTCCAGACATCAATATGTTTGAATGGGAAATTCTTTGCCTCTTTTCGTTTTGAATTATGTTTCATTAAATGATTGTTAATGATTGAGCAAAGAAATTAAATAATCTCTATGCAGTTTATCTCTTCTAGTAAAACCTCCTTTCAGACTTATATCACTCAACTTTTCTGAAAAATTGACAATTTTTTTTCTTCCTATCGCACAAAAATTGATCTATCTACATCTAGAACACATGTAAATGAAAAGCATATCAAATTGTTAACACTCTAAGATTGATAGTCTGAGAAGAATAGCATTACTAGAATAGCAATGATTATTTCCGAACCCTGTGATAATGACGGCCCAGTGATTGAAATTATTAAAATGCCATGTGCAGTAAAAATACCATGTGCAGTGTTATTAAAATATCACGTGAAGTTAATGCACCGGACAAGAGTAACAGTTAAAAATATTGTACAGATGTCTCAGAAAAAATTTTTATACATTTCTAGTGTCTGTACAGGAGGGGGGATCATGTGTTGCGGTTTGACAGGTCACATTCTGACAGTCGAGGAGAACCCGCCAAACGATAAAGTATGAAAGGTTGCCTATCAATCAGGGGCAAAGGTACAACTTCGTTGTATTAAAATTCTCACTTCTTGTTCGTTTGCAAGAACTTATTGTCTTGAACCCAATACATGTCTTCGAAGTTTGAAACTTTAATTCTACGTTTCCTGTTCAAAAGGGTGTATTTGAATATTAAGACAGTGTTTTCGAATTTGCTTATAAATATCATTGTAGGGCATCTTTTACTATAATATTATCGACCTTTAAGTCAACAAATCCAGCGACCTGCTTGAAATTGTAAATTCTGTGCACGTTTTGTTCAGTTCTTCTTTTGCTAGATACGATAGAACCATATCCAGGCTTATGGGTTGATATTTTGTTTGCAATACTAAAAAAAGAAAAATGTAGTTCGTTTGCCGGTGCACAAAGGTTTTCTCGAGAGCGCAAATGTATAGTTTCCCATTATTGCTAATTTTGCTGTATGGGCACTTTTATCCATCATTCAATGTAAAGTGAAAGAGTGGAGGAAATATTTTAATGCTCAAGAAAAGATACGAAGATTATACTTCCCCATACGTCACATGCAGATTTTACTGTTCTTTATCGAAAATAAATGAAATCTCCAAAATCCAACCGGCTGAGGTGGCTCAAGGCGTCATTTCTGACTGAAAGGTCCTGAAGTTCGAATATCGATGGTGGCAGGATCTTTTAGGCAGCCAGTGAAGAATTCTAGCAGTCAGCTGGTCTGATCGGTGGTTTTCCATAGTTTCTCCGATCAACACAAGGTGAATGTCGGGAAGTACCCTAACAAACGAGCCACGAACCGCGAGCGAACTTTTCTTCCTCTTTCTTGTATTACCTTCACCATTAACATATTCACACTCCCACACATGTCGGAAGACCGGTCGGGAACTTGGAGCGTGTCCCGGCTGGGTCGATGCCGCGCTAGTGGGAGATACCTGATTGGGGAAAACCTCGCAAGCCGACGTGTAGGTCGGCATCGGTTCTCGCCATCCAGCGGGGGAAGAAAACCGCCACCTCCCGTGTTAAAACAAGCATTACACTTACGGGACTCAGGACCACAGCAGTTGACGCGCCCGGAAGGTAACCCACCAAACGTAACGCGCATGCTTTTGGCGCGTGCGCAGTGGGAGGACAAGGTGCGCGGCGAATGCGCGCGCCTGCGCGGAGAGCTGCAGCAGCTGCACGCCGAGGAGATCGCGCTGGCGGTGCGCGCGGCGCGCGAGGAGCGCGACGCCGGTCACCAGGCGGCGCTGGCGCAGCTGGAGCGCCGCCTACAGAACGCGCTCAACGAGGTGAGTGAGGAGGACACCAACGCGCTAGAATATATACTACATACAGTGGCTGAAGCGCTGCACTCCCTACAGCAAACTGAAGCCATTTTTTGCAGTCAAAGCAGCGCTCTCTGGGCAATTATACAATATAATAATTTTGTAGTATTTTAATTTTATGAAATATAAATCGATTTCTGCGGTAGAAATCAGTACTAGTAAAGAAATTACTTGAGAAATGTTATATTTGTGGTTTGATTACTTCTATTTTTAGTTATATGTCGAACACATAGGCGTTGGGAATGTAATTATTTAAACCACTAATATAATTTAAATACAATTATCCGAAAAATGCAACAATATAGAAATCAGATCTGATACGAAGAACTCGATTCAGTACAACAGCACGACACCACCAGACCACCACTTCTGTTTTGACTGCAAAAAACACGGCGGCCCCTAGTTCTGCGGACGTCCAGCAAGAGAGCTGAAATCATAGGGTCAGCTACTCTATATATTATATTTTAACTTGTTGAAGGACACCAAAAAGCGGCGGCTCGCGTTACTTCTAGTAGATATTGGCGTAAATAATTAGATCATCCTCTAGACCTCGTTAAATAAACCTACCAAGATAGAAATGCAGTTTGTGGCACGATTCGCTCACGCGGGCTGTCGATTCCTAGAATGAGTCACTCGCGGCGCGGCCACAGTGTTGCCCGCGGAAAGCGAGGCTTCGCTTCGCAGGTCCAACTTGAGCACGAGTTGACATGAAACATCCTTGAATCCGTCCAACGCATGTTATACGAATCACCTTGAAAATCATTTGGCGTGTATATTTTCTCAATGTTTACTCAGAAAGCCTCCATGTTCTTAACTTCCGTTTGCCCCACAAGTTTTCTCCTCCGCATATACTCGCGCGAGAACGAATTGAATGCATCCGTGCACGTGAACTATTCGTATCCCAAACTACATTTTAACCCCTACCAAATACCTAGAAGTACTCGATTCCCGTCTGTCATGGAAGCCACATTTATACTAAATAAAACCTATAAAACCCAGTCCAATTATATTTGCGAATAAACAGAAAAGCCTCCTCAATCCTAACCATAGCCGTATTTTATATAACACTCCCCTTAGGACACTTCTAATATATGCAGATTGCGCCGGTAGCTGAACGTCTAAACAATCTTTGTGAAGTCACGGAAATTAATTTTCGATTTCATCAAGCAGCGCGGTGCTATGCTTGGTAAAATAATTAAAGACGTTGTCATTGCCAAATATATTATTTAATGCAATAGCAGCTTTCGATGGCTTAGCCATCATCATCAGTTGTCTGCTGGATGGAAGCCACAAAAACGACTCAACGCTGTGCTTGGAGCCAGCAGCGCCCAGCGGCGCGGCAGAGTCAAAAAGAACTTCTTTCATGGTGAACGGCGGCAAGAATTATATTTACACCTATTAGTTTTCTATTTAATTACAGTAATTTCTGGAGTGTGATCAGCTGAATACGGTTATCCCATAGGGACCTTCGATACGACTGAAGTTTTGGTATCGAAGCGCCCGGTTGAATAACCGCATTCCAGCTGATCAAACGCCGGAAATCACTATAATCAAATCATGGAATAAAAGTATGTTTTTCTCAAATTTAGTTAGACAAGTATTGCTTAGTCTGACTGATTTCACTGACGGATTGTGCAGGTAACAGCACTGCGCACTCGCATGGCAGAGAAAGAGGCGCAGCACGAGAGAGACCTGGCCGATGCGCAAACGAACGCCGACAGCGCCGCCGTCGAGCTGCGTAGGAAGCTCGATAAACTGGACATGCAGTATCAGGAGCAGATAGAGAAGTTGCAGGAACAACATGAACAACACATAGGTCAGTACCGCTCCCCCTCCCCCTTGTACACACGAGTGGTCATGTATAAAAACTATTTCAGCCCATGCGATACTCAGAAATGTTTTCGAATAGATTGTCAAGTGACCCCTGACTTAGCATTGAAGGTTATCCTGACATACGTAGATCGTTTCAAGTAATATTACGTTAAGAAATTTTAACATACTGTCATTTCAATTTGAAAAAAACTGTATTCTTGTTTGCAATGGGTTGTCCTAAATCCGTCCATTGCACAAAATGTAAACGATTTGCATAAATGAACTTTCTTACGCGTAGAACATGTCTTTCGTTGGAAGGCATTATTTGAAGTTTTCTCATGACAGATAAAATGCCTTCACAGATGATGACCAGTCTATTTTCATATCCAACAAACGTTTCTACATAAAGACTTGTATTGTTATTAATAACGTCTCATGTACACATTTACATTAAATTTTTTCGCAAAAAACTAGTCAAATGCGTTGATTAACGATTCAAGGGAAAGAAGTATTTTTTATTGATTCTATTGATTATTCTTTTCCAATTACCTAACGAGTATTTTCGATACTCATGGTTACTACGATTGGTGAATATTCTATTTTTAATTTCTAATTAATTGAGATAAAAATGGGCAACAATCACTTCTGTAAGGTGTGTTATGATCTTTCAGAAAGAAAGAATTATTGAAATGGAATAATAGGTGAGATAAATAAAGACGATCAAAGGGTCTGGCGTGCCCATTATCTTAATTACCCCCTCCCCGAGAACATTGACCGAAACGTTTGGTAACAGGATGCATTTGCATTATATGTCTGAGAGAGAATAAAAAATATTCAATGCACGAAAGGTTTTGCATATGTATGTGCCACTAGGGCCTGATTACGAAAAATGAATACCATAGCAACGCACGAGTTAGAAGTCTCGTGTGGAAAACGACACTGACGCCACACGCAATGCCAATTTAAACTTCTTCCTCTTCCCAAATTAATACTACTTCAACTAATATATTAAATATTGGTTGCAGAAAAACTTACCGAGGAGAATGATCGACGCGTTGCACAAATGGAGCAGACATGGCAGATGCAAGTGACTTCCACACGCACAACTCTCGAGCTGGTCAAAGAGCAGCTCGAGCGAGACGCTCAGGACAGGTTGGAGGCCCTCGAGAGACAGCACCAGCGGAAACTTGGTGAGACCTCCACTGGCGCCGTTGTATTCATCAACCAATTGTAAAATTTTCTCTTTCATATTAAGCTTAATCGAAATTGGTTATCGATACGAAAAAAAGTGGAGGATTCTCATTTCGACCTTTTCGAGCCGGACGTTGTGGATATTCTCCTTTAGAAACTTAACTTTTGTTTACTTTAAAATGATTAAATGAGAGAAAAAGTAAATAAAATATTTGTTTAAATGTTTAATAATAATAAATAATAATAATAATAATAATAATAATAATAATAATAATAATAATAATAATAATAATAATAATAATAATAATAATAATAATAATAATAAAGGAAAAAATATTTTCCTTTACTATTCTCAGACAAGAAGACGTGTCAAAAGATTTTAAGTGTTAATAACAAAGATGCCTGTTGCTAGTAATTGAGAAAATTAGTGGTAGCATTATGATTGATGGTGAGAAAATTACTGGTACCATTATGAATGCCTAGGCTTTCTTATATAGAAATGATAACTTATACTTCAAGATTTAAGTATGTGATTAAAAAATTGCTTCTTGAGGTACAAAAACTAGCAATATCTGAACATGTTTACTTAAATCAGATTTCCTCAGTAAATATTTAGGGCTGCTGGATAGGGGAGAAATTGGACAGGGCTGCCAAAACTGAAAATATAGACCTGACAGACTCAAAATCATCCTTTTAATATTAAATCATTACATTTAATTAAAGTGAACACAAAGTAATAACTTCACCAGTGTCGGCTGGTGCCACCAAAAAATGGGGGTTGCAGCTCCATCAAATGATAAAAATGTAATTTAGATAAATGTATTTTCTAATTCAGATATACTGAAAGTGCCTACTAAAGCTAAATGCAAATTTCTTCTTATGCGATTTCTGGAAACTTCAGCTTTCTTTCATCTTTCTATTATGGCATTTATATCTTTAAAGGATCAAAACACAGTCTTATGCTTTAAACATGATTTCACGCACGTATCGTCACCTTCAAACAATATATAGAGAAAGTAAAGTACTCTCTTCGAATCACACTAATATAACCCTCTGAACTTACCATAAAATCATTCTTGATATTTCACTAAAATTTTGAAAAAAAAAATCATCGACTTTTAAATTTTATTTCTATTGAACGTACTCAACGGAAACCGGCGATAAGTTACTCGGTACTTAATGCTGACAACCTGTAGCGCTTTCTATGTACAGTTGCCGTACTAAAACGCGCGAAGAAATGCGGATTCTTTGTAATATTGATGCATAGGGACGTTCGTGCGGTCGGGAAGATTATACTTCAGAACGCTACCAATACCTCCTGCACCTAATGTTGGAGGCGTTGAATGTTACACGCCTAGAAGAGTGACGGCATAATGGTGCTCTGCATGGCTTGCAACTAGACGCAGAAAAAAGCGTTCGTCGGGCACTCTTTGACTTGAAAATGATTTCGTTCATAGTTAGGCTGTTGCTTCAATATCTTGATTATTGTATGGCATTAAATCGAAAAGATACATTCTAAAGACTTTTAGAATATCTGAAAGCTGTGCTACCCAACCACGAGCCGCCCCTGAACTTAATTTACTCACAGAGTTGTCTCGTTATCTTGGAGAGCACTTCATGAAAGTTGGATCAAACGCGTCTACAGTTCTCAGTTTCTGAATATGTTTACGATTTATTTGATGAAAACATAATCAAAATAAACTTACAAAAACATTAAAATGGATAATCAAAGAACTTTCTATTTACAAAATTGATGTGTAATCACAACAATTAACATTCATAATTATACACATAATTGTTCTCGCTTCCCTTTCATCAATGGAAAGGGTGGCTATTATTCATTTGCAAACTGCTTCTGAAACATTGAAACTTCATGTTACCGTATATAAAATGATTAAATTATTTGAATCTCTACTTAAAAACCCTCATTTTCAATGTGACCCTTCAAAGAAAAAATGTGTATGCGCAGAGGAGCAATGGCAGCAGCTAACCGCTGAGCGAGAACGGGCTCTTGAGGAGGCCCACGATAAACATCACCAACAGTTGGAGCAGTTGCGCAAGGATCTGGAGGAAGCCAGCAAGGATAACCCCGTCAAGGATTTGGAGGTGTGTGCAACTTTTACTTAGTACTATTGCACTTGAGTCTGCCCAAACCACATTCACACTAAAGCTAGTTTCACTGGTGGTCCTTTTAATTCAATTTAATTATCTGGCCAAAGTTTACTAAATGTATATATTATGGCTAATATCATATGGCTAATTCGCGATATTGCTGGTTCATTCGCACATTATCCAAAACGAGAGGTTGATTGATAGTGATTAACCTACTGAAGTTCTTTGTCCCGTAATGGTAGTGCATGTTTAACGCGGGATGGCGGTGATCTTCCCCCGCCAAATGTCGAGTTCTGGCGCCAGCCCACCATCGGCTAGCAGTGTTTCTTAAAACCAGGGAACCCCTATCAAAGGGCACCGTCCCGGCCGGGTCAATCTCTAAGCTCCCATCCGGGCTCTCGGCATGTGTGGTAGTGAAGTGCATGTTACTGTAAGTGGGTGTGTAAGGGGTGAGGGAAAGACAAACAAGAGAAAGGAAAGATAACGCGTGGTTCATAGCTCGTTTGTTAGGGTGTTGCTCCGGCATTCGCGTGATGTTGATAGGAGAAACCACGGAAAACTACCGATCAGAGCAGCCGGCCTCTAGAATTCTCCTTCGGACAGCGACTGAATTCGATCTAGCTGGCAAGCTAGTGTCTTGCTAAAATCTTGCCGCTGACGGGACTCAAACTTAGAACTATCCGGTCAGAGGCATCAGTTGAAGCACTGAGCCACCTTTCCCGATAAAATGAGAGGATAAAGTCCGTAGTAGAAACGAGATGGCTAAGGTACGTTAGGGCGACGAGGAATAGCATATATATGTGATAAATAGAAATAAGACTGCTAGAAAGTCTACAACTATTGAGAAATATGTCAAGTTTCGTCTTCCTCTCTGTCAGTTAAACAATTTATATTTTCACGAAATTACCTAACCTAAACACGCTAACTTCTTCAGTTGACGCTTCGCTGCGCTTTTTTTTATTTGCGTCAACTTAGACACAACGCGTCTCCAAGCCCCTTGGGAGGCGTTGAGCGCTTCGTACTTTTGGACAAATCCTCCATTAACTATTGCGCGGGAGTAATCCATTAATTAATATAGTCTGTCACGTCTCGTCTCACTCAGTTGCTAAGAGGACCACCAGATAGCATCTCCGCGTACGCGCTCCTGCGTCACTCCCCAGCGGCCAGAATTGGGAAGGAATAATGGTAGGGATAAGGTTTAGGACACTTCACAGAGGATTTGACTAGCCTCCGTGAAGCATGCAAACTGGTTATGTCATAACAAATTTCACATGAGGTTCAACGGGGATTCAACGGGAATCGAATCCGGAACCTCGGTGGTGATGGGCAAGCGACTTCGACACTGAAAAATAAGATATCATTTTAGAATTGGAGGGATGAAGTTCATTTCTTCGCAGTTTAGTACACATAAAACAACGTTGGGTCTGATCAATAATTTCCAACTTATTATTGATGCCCAAATACTTATCTCGAACAGTCCTGACGGGTCACACTCGTACGATCATCTTTCTCTAGCCAGCCTGTAGTAGCCTGTGGCTACTTCACAAATAAGCCGGATGAAGTCCGAAATGATTCGTTCATCATTACTCATGCAATTCGCCCAAACCTTCTGACTAATATGCGAAATAGCCGGTTAATTCGCGAAATTGCCATATTCCTCATTTAGCCATATGATATACAATAAAAGATTCCGAATTTCAAAATGTTTGGATAGATTATATTTGTATACTATAAGTTTGTATTCTATTAACTGAAACATTAAAAAAAAGTAGCCAACATGAATAGCTATTATATGTTATATCTTATTATATATTTTGATTTTTTCTGGAATTAATTCATAGAAATGTATTTCATGTAGTGAAGCATTTTTTAACCAAGCTGTTCATAAACATGGCTTTGGCAGACTATGTGTCTATCTGGATGTTCTAGTAGTGCTTTGAAGCTATCCGTCAGTAGCAGTTGCTTTGACGCATTGTCTGTTTCCAGACGGCTGGGTTGCGCAGTGCAGAGACAGTTCGGACGCCGCAAACAGCAATTATACAATGTTTGTTCACAGCTGCAAATATTATAGGAGATGTTCTCATGTTGTAACTACTGGCAATTAGTGTGTGTGTGTAACAAGTGAATGGATGTGCAAAAACTACTCCTAACCTGTTTGCATCTAGATTGCCTTGCTAAGTCAGAAAAAACATATCTCCAATTAACCAGTGATGTCTAAACAAATTAGTTTAAATGTGCTTGCAGATTTCTTAAATTGCTTTAAATGACATGTAAAATTCAGAATCATAACAAGATTAATACTTCTTTAAAGCTCATACAATGTGATATCACGAAGATGCTAATCCATTTAGTCAAGCTGTTTATACAGAAAACAATAGAAGTTCTAATTCAATGTTACCTTCTTGTACTGTAATTTATTGTAATGACTGCCGTTTCTTATGTAGCAGTATTGCTGACAAATCACAAAAAGTCAAATAATGGCTTTTTTGCTTAGCACGGCACAACTGTGCATGAGCATTGGCCATCCCCATGACACTGGAGCCATGTGACTGACGAAGACAGAGTTGTCTCTATTAACCTCAGATAGATTTAGCTGAATAGTTGCATCTCCAAAATTTCCATCATTAATTCTCAGAGTTGAGCACAAATTACTTGCCTTTTGGCAATGTGTCAACTCTAGATTCCTTGTGTGTGTCCCATCCATGTTCTAAAAAGATCAAAGTGTGTTTGATTGACAAGATGATTTGATCAAATCTACAAATAAACGCATGGACATTGAAGCCTGTCGTGCATTTTTGTTTTAATTTTTATTTTAAACATAATCAGTTAATCCATAAACTTCAATTTTTAAATGAACTTAATAGAGTAATACACAATTGATGAATTTTATTTCCACTTACGTTTCTGTAAATAGACTGTAGATTTTTTAATGATAATTGTATTTTTGATAATATTAGTGCCACTTAATTTGACGAAAACACTACAAAAATTGTAAAACATTTTATTCAATGACATTTGCATGATAAAGCTGAAGTAAATTTTTTTTTTATTTCTTTTTAGTTGTTTTTTTTTTTGTGGCTTTTGAGAAATTGCAGTAAGAGGTGATTGTCATCTTTCACCAATGATAATTAAAATATTTTCTTAAGATATACAAGAAAGTCAAAGTGCTAGCACATGGCTCTTTTGTCAAGGGATTGGAATTTATGTTAAAGTATTTATTGAACACTTCCTTCATCTATCCACTCAATTCCATAAAGAGAAATGTTATGAGAAATGCACCAACTCTTAAAATGTGCTTTTATTATCACTGCAGCACTTTAAATACAATTTATTGTTGTAAATTTCAAGTATTAAAATAAGATAATTATATCAACCTCACTAAAAAAACTTCATAAAAATTTGAAATTCTGATTGTTATTTCAAGAGTTAATTAACATTTTATAGAAATAATATGTACAATATACATATTCATTTTCCCCAAATTTTGATTTACAATATATTAGGTTACAAAAAATTATATCATAAAGTCAATTATTCAGGATATTTTCTAGTTTTTCAATTTCTTAACCATTCTATTGAATTAATTATTTCATTATTGTCAAATAGGAAAACACTCCTTTAACAAAATTGAAAGGACTGATATTATATGTTATAACAAATAGTTATTTGTATAAAGGGAAAATAATGTTTAGAAAAAAATTCATAATTCTTGCCAACAAAATATATTTGCATACACCTGGAGTGATAATCAACCTCAAGAAGTCTTGACTGATATGATGCAATTTGTTTCTAAGAACGATAAATGTATCAATTATTCATTCTTCAGAAAGCTCAAAAACATTACAAAGTATACAGTTTATTTGTACATCTTTCAATTTTTACTTAATCTTAAAAATATCAACCTCATTGATTGTAAAAGAGAAGTGCGGATTGATTTAGATAGCGAATATAACCTAACTATTGTATTTTTGCCAGCACGCACAACATATACCCGCAAGCAGAATGACATTGTGTTTATAACCTCAAACATGTAAGGCAATTAGACTCCTGGCTATGCGTGTCCAATTTCATGACAAGACTGGCCATGTGATTAACATAAAATAACCTGGAATCAGCACAAATCACAATTTCTGAAGGCATTTTATTCAAATATAATTTTTTTCCCAAAACTTTTACACCAGTCAAAGTTGATAGTAAAGCTCTGATCTTTGGCCTTCAAGATTAACATTAATCTTAATGCTGGAAACACTGAACCTTATTAAGCGCCAGTCTTAGTTGACAACACCATTGTAAACATCTCTCTTCCTTTCCCACAATATGTTATATTCCATGCCATTATACGCTGCTGTGCACCTCAATGACCATCCATTGGCAAAATGACTTGGTATCAAAACTTACAAATTTTAGTTTGGCATCAGTGTTCATTAAGTGAAGAAATGACGTATGTAGTCCTAGTAAGTAAAGAATAGCTGTCTTTTCCCCAAAACAAAGACTTCTAGAGGCACTATGTTATTCACCCTATCAAGAACATTGAAGTTTTCTGCAAAACTGTAATACTTTCTCAATAGAATATTTTGATACAGATCTTTGTATCTGAAACATATTATGGATTAAATTCAGTCATAACTCATACCTTTAATTCTTCAATATCTATTAGTTTTATGGGGGAAAAAGCCACAAACAGAGCCAACCATCAAATTACTGTTTTAAGGAAGACCCAGCTCCAAGTTAAAATAGCTTATTTTGTAATTTGCAGTTAAAAGAAGTTTGCTGCAGTTATTTCACTTCCATTTCCTCCACTCCATGCCATTGCTCATTAATTTCACCCAATAATTTAGTGAAGCAGTTCTGTTTTCAATCATCCAAATTTTCTTCCATTTATGATCAAAGCTAATAATGATAACTGATAATGAGAAAATGGGTTCTCCAAGTGCCTTCTTCAGATAACTTCTGAGCTCATCGCATTTACACACATCACATTATTTCTGTTCACATGCTGTCTTTTGGAAAGTTGAGTATTATAAGCAATGCTCTAGTAAAATGGGGGATGCTGGAGTCTTAAATATTGTCTTTGTGTTTCAGCTGGAGAAGGCTCTAGCATCCCTTCGCTCCCAGCTGGAGTACCGAGAGAAAACTGTGAACAAGTTTCCGAAGAATCCGGGGAACTTGGAACACCTCAGTGCTCCCCTAGTCTTCAACTCCCAGCAGAGCAGTCGGAACAAAATGTCGACACTCAACGAGAAGCAGAACAACTTGAACCCCAGGTAATCACATGTCTGTTAACTTCAGACAGGTAGCAATAAATATCAAAAACTGAGAAAGAAAATGCTGAAATTAGGAAGTAAACCAAAATTAACTGATGGGTTAGCCAAAAACAATGGCATGTTTTGAATGTGAGAGATATGTCATAATTAGGGCTAGGATTTTTATGACTTACAAACTTTGCTCAAATGTACAAAATAAAATTTCACATTACCGCTAAAACATGGAAAAATATGCTTTACGGACACAATTATCTATGTGTATTGCGCTACTTAATGCGTTAGGTGGGGCCTTATTTACAACAAATAAATGAAAATACTTGCCATCTATCATGGTTGCAGTTTGTCTTCTTGATTTAGGGCATCCCTTAACATGTTTCTTTCATCAAGATCAACTATCCACAGATACATTGTGGAATTAGTGGTTGAAGGGATAGAATGTAGATCAGTGGCAAGGATAGAGAGTTCAATCACCAAGTAGAATGTGGACTGGAAAAATTTTCTGGCACCAACAAACTTTGATTTTTTTTTTTTTTTTTTAGATCTAATCAAGTGTGCGATTATACTATACTATAGCTGTTTTACTCATTATAGATTATATAAAAAATACTGAAGTGTACAAGAATTTTTTTTAAAAAGCTGAATATGATAATCATGGGTGAAGCATGATTAAAATATGCTCTATTTTACAAAAATGCCCAAAGAGGAAATAGCCTATTTTAACATTTTCATAACTTTAATTTCTGTATGTTAGAAAAAACATATAACAAAAATTCATGAAAATCTAGCACTAAAACATAACCAGAAGAATTATAAGGTAAATGATTTACTAATAAACAATTTACAATGCGAAAAAGTACACACATCTTAAATACATCATATACATAACTTACATTTATTTTACAGGTTTCACTGTAATTTTGACCATATCACACAACACTACCTTATCTAGAATATACCTGATACCCACTTACTCTTCCAAATACACAGCTATTAATAAATCATTGTCATAAATAAAACTATTATATTTGGAGGACAGGTCACTAAAACGAAATATTTTTAAGCATAACACGCTTAAAGCAAAACTGTAATAATATCAATGACACTTTATGTCTACAACTATATTTTAAAGGCTAAATATAATTCTCAAGGATGTTATCAAATGGTAGATGCTCTATACCAGTAACTGATGTACATTAGTGAGTATTAGTCTAACTACATTCCTAAATTTCCATGGCAAGCAAGATTTTTTTTTACATTGTATCCTCATTCAGTTTTGTAGTTGTACTAAATTCAATGCATGAATATATAAAACCCTTCTTTTCCTTTTAAAGTTTGGAACAAATTTCAGTGGACTAACATCCTGGCATGTTAGATGATGGGTTTGTGTTGTCTGGTATGGTCTGTGTTGACGGTGTAGTCAGTTCTAAATTTTTTTCTGGATAAATGTTACGTAAAATAACCAACAGAATTTATCAACTGTAATGCTGCATTATTCATAAATCTAATACCTCTAATTTTTAACTAGAAAAATGTTTGTTCAAATTGTAAATCAAATATATGTCTAGGTGGCAGCATGACATAAATTAGCAAGACATTTTATCCCTCTTACATCTTCATTCTCATATTTGTTTCCTAGTACATAACTACTTGAATAGTGAATCGAGATTACTCATCAGAATTAAAAGCGGATGTGTGTTCATGTTCAGAGGACCTCCCAGTCTTTAAAATCTGTTCTTGTTATTGAAATAATTGTAACAGCATTTTCACCAATCCTGAAGAGTAAATAATTATTAAATGTTTATTTTGTCACATTAACTATCACTTTTAATTTGTTGTGTAATGTACATTACACTTTGCTAGACAAGCTGTTTAATAAGTACACATTTTCATATTTAAAATAATTTTATATAAGAAAATAATGTAGTTAATGAGATAAAGAAGTCAGATCAGGAACAATGATCTGCTTTTCCAGCCATGGAGGCAGCTCAGAGCAGCTTTTAATGGTTTTTCTTTCTGTTTGAACTAACACGCCGGGGTGCCAAGCCACGCCAGCTCTGGCCCTATGCTAATTAGACCTCACTTGAGGGTGGTTGTTGGTGCCGCAGTGCCACGGGGGAGGCCTCCAGTCCAGCCAACATCGCCAACTCCAGCAGCAGCAAGGCAGTGCTGCCAGTGCCCACGCTGTCTGTGCTCCTGGTGCCCCTCCTCTCCTGGATCCTGCTGGACTCTTTTGCCCTAGCTCTAGCCTCTCTCCTTATGATCCTGGCGCTGCTCTTGTACCTCGGCCCATGACCTGGAGTGCCTGTATGTTTTTAGTGTTAGTGTGTGCCTGCCAACAAATCCATAGCCTGCATGCTGGTTCCTAGATGCCTCCTCTCTTTATAGGCAAAAATATACGATCATTATCTCACACTCTACAAGACTTTGTGAATTCAATTGGTCAAACAATTGTCATGGGAAATAGTTATGCATGTGTTTTGTAAAAAGTAAATGTTTGTAGATACAAATATTGGAAATTGTCAATTGTACCTTTATACTCCCAAAATGACCATGAAAGACCCAAAAGGGATTATGTTTGCATAATTTTGCCTATTTGCTTGTTTGCTAAGTGCTTTTGCCACTCAAAAGATGGAAACATCATACTGTTTTGATACATTTTTTACTTTTTTACTTTTGATACATTTTACTGAAATGTCACTTCTAGACATATGTTGGACATTTAACTACACTTTATTTATACAAGACTGTGTATTATGTGACTAAGTATGTGAGGTTTTATTGGATATGTGTTGAATCAAATTCGGCTGCATTTTGAAATTGCCCATTAGTAGCTAATAAATTGACCTAACTGCTGTGATAAAGAATCATATATAAATTTATAATAATGTTTAATACATGTGATACTCACTGGTCTATTTCAAGATTTGTAGGAATGTCAATCATATGCATTGGCTGTGTTCAAATGACTTGCATGTATTGTGATGTTACATTGCATGCAAGAACTGTCTATAGTTTTGCTAAATGACAGCTGCAAGAGTGCCTCCATTTGTGAATGGCCAGCCTAGACTATTACCCATCCCAGAAAAATCCTTTTTTCTTGAGCATCTTTCTCTCCCTGGGCCCTGTCTAATATCACTGGTACGGGCGGCACAGGGAGAGCGAGGCACAGTTCCTGCTGCAGCTGCAGGAGAAACGGATAATGGGGCAAGTGCTGGAGGATGCATCATCATTCAGCCAGGAGGAGATGATGAGACAACAGCAGATGCAGCAGCTATCAACACAGCTGCCATACAACTTATGCAGACAGATGAACAAGTATGACAATATTTTTCTATTGAATCATGTTTTATTATGACCTCAAGGTATCTATCACTCAACAAAAGATAGAAGAGGCAATATGAAAGTAACTGTACATCCATCTCCCTAAAAATCTTTTGCTCCATTATTCTCCACTAGTTAACAGTGTAACTGCAATTTGTTTAAAAAACAGTGAGATTAATAACTAAATTGAATAATATATTTTGTTCACAGTGTGGAGGAGAGGGAAGTTCAGCAAGAAAGAGAGGAAATGGAGCAGACACACAGAGTGGAAATTCAACAGGTCCTCCAACAAGAATGGGCTCAGGAGTCCCCAGTGGAGCCTCTCAGCCCAAAGGTCAAGGGAAGCAGTCCAATACCAGCAAAGGACGACATGGACGCCACAAATCCACCACTGCTTCTGCTCAACAAAATGGCAGAGGTGGACTCCAGGGTGTATCACGAAGCTCCCGCAATTCACGGAAATCGCGTAATGCGAGAAATGTCCGAACCTCCGGCCCCGGTCCTGGCCCCAATAATCCCAGACCCACTCAGTAGTCCTCGGCGGTGGTGGCGGTCCTGTTCAGCTCCACCATAAATTTGCAATTCACAAAACACTGGATTTATCACCATGAACACTCGTTCACTACCTCCCATGGGCTTGTGTATGGCTCTGCACTGTAGGTTCAGAGGAACGTACGCTAGCAAGCCATGAGGATGGTCTGCCTCATGCACTCCGAGAGCTAGGAGTGCATGCAGAGGCTGCTGGCCATAGGTCTAACCAATGGGATTGTAAAAGGGGTTTTCACTTGTCTACTTGAGAAGAGGTTAACCCACCCTGCCTCTAGAAAGTAATGTGCAGCTGTAGAGATTAACCCATTTTGAAATCTGAAAAATGTGGTCTGCATATGTTCACCAGAAATTATAAGATATGCATTTGAAATAATAGATTCTTTTAATAAATCAAGTATCCAACAATGTTTTAGCAATCTCTGTTTATATTTTACAATTGCACATTCTTTATTAATAACATTTACTAATACAATAAGCAGTTTTTGATACTTGTTTAAATGTGAAGGATCTAGTCACAAATCTCATCTTAAGAACATTGTATTTAATTATTAAATAGAAACAGAAAAAAACTTCAATATTTTCATATTTTACCATATTGTTGCAATGTCTTCATATAGTTTATAATATTGTTTTGAATGTCTATGCCACATAAGGTGGCAATGGCTGATGTTTGTTAGCTTGCAGTTGTGAACAAATTCCTCAAAGATGATGAGCGTAGGTGTTTAAAGTTGAAGACAAGCAGCAAATGATTAAATAGTAATGGCAGTTGCTGACTTTTGAGTATTGAAAGTTTCATTTTAAGAGAATTTTTTTCATATAGAAAGAGATCAAGTATGAATGCATCACCCATAATTGCAGACAAATCTGATTCACAGATTCAAGAGATAATACAGTTCAATTAACTGAGATAATCCTGCTACCAGGCATTTATCTCTTGAAGTCTAGTGATGGAATATGTATCATGTAATTGATTGTGAGAAACATATTCAGTAGTATGTAGTGGCTATAAAATTTGCCATTGAGAATACAGAATGTTACACCAACTAGCAATAAAAAATACACCATATCTAAATAGAGTTTTATTTCCAAAAAACCTTCATTTTATTCCTCGAATCTGCAACTTTACACATTTATTATTGTCGGGCGAAAAATAATTTTCTAGGAATTTGTTTCAGAGATTCAAGATTTGTATGCCATGAAAACATACTCTTAATATTCAATGTTGAAAGGATAATATTTATGGTCCTTTATCCTGAGAAAAAAAAGCATGTTTCATTAATCTACCTTAATCAGCTTTAACAACTTTCCACATCCCCCCCAATCAATTTGACTATTATTAATTTATTACTTGTCTCAAGAATCATGTGCAACATGCATTTCAAATATTAGTTCCAATATTCTTATGAATGCGTAACTAAAACACTCACCAGTTAAGATGACAGAAACGGCCATTACAATCAAAAGTGTCAATGCATTCCATGTCTTCATTTTTCAATTCAAAATCAAAAATATCAATATTCTGTTCAATGCGAGACTTGGTTACTGATTTAGGTATAGTGATGAGGCCTCTCTGTACCTATAATCAAATTGTGAAAAGTATTTGACGCTTTCAATGTTTAGGTTGCACACCAAAACAATACAGAACAAATTTTACATTTGAAGACAAGATGCACTTTAATAGTGATGAATTCGTTTCTTACTGATTTACCTTCTGAATTCTTTTCTTATTAAAAAATTTCTGAAAAATAACTTAACTTTACAAAAAAAAAAAAAAAAATTTGCATTTTGTCAGAAATACACTTATTTAAATTTATGTATTATACATTCCACATCCTCCTTTAAAATTTTTATGGAAGGAAAAAAACTAGTGGTACTACAGAATGCCACAGATTTTCTTGTACTGGTTAGTTTTCTTTTCTCTTCAGCCTCTGTTCAGCTTTGCCTTATCCTCTTCTCAGCTATCATCTACTGGATTCTATCATCAACTACATCTAACATACATTTTTTTCCTGCTTCATGTTTTCTCTTTTTTTTTTTAAATCTTTAATAGAGAATTAAATATGACTTAAGGAATACTATAGAAGAGTAAAACCTGGTCCTGTATCCCAATCTCCGTGAAAACATTTGGAACCATTTATCAGAAAAGTTTGAGTGTTTCTGAAAATATCCGAAATTTTGAGATCTTTTTTGCTGAAAACTCTGAGTTTTCAAGAAACATAATTGGAAATTATTTGAAACATTTCCACTCACAAACGCATTCATGTATATAAATCACAGGCAATGTAAATACTAATAATTAAGAGATATTTCAAAAAAAATTATATTTGTGTACTTTTTAGAAAAGCAAACGAATACACAGAGGCGTATCTACGGTATGGCAGACATGGCACGTGCCATGGGTGCTGCTCACAAGGAGTGCTATTTAGAGTATACACACTAAAACAAATCACAACAACCCTAATTTCAAGTTTCCTAACAGGGGCACAAATTCTATGCTTGCCATGGATGCCTGAATACCTAATTATGCCTCTGCAAAGGCAGCAAAATAACGGTTATGTCATCTTATACAGTGCATTTAGCTTTTAGAAAAAATATAGAAGAGAAAATTTGGATCCATTTTTAAGAAAATCTAGTTGTAATAATACCCTCATTTCGTGCAAATTTTTTTCAAAATTGCTCAATTTACTACAACTGTCAAAGCAATGTACAAGACATTAATTAAAGCACTCATCATGGAGAACATATTTCCACTTGAAGAAATAATTACTAGCTTCATTATTGTACTCATACAAAGATACTCACTTTTGTAATTTCAGAATTAACAGGGGAAATCAGACCTCTACCTTTAGAAGCCTTTAATCTATTTTTACAAGAAATTTAAAAGAACAAATTTTCAGAAAATTTTGTTGTCCCAGTAGCTTAATGTAAAGCACCCCGAAAATTTGTTTTCAAAATTGCAGAGCTTTGAGTAGTCAGATCAATTAAGAATATTCATTTTGGAAAAATCCTAGAAATATTTTAGGCACTACTGTTGTTCATAAACTGTCAGTTGGATGGATGAACAGACAGACATTATGGAGAGAGAGGGAAAGAAAAACTAGTGGTGCTACAGAATGGCACAGACTTTCCCGTATTAGTTTTCTATTTCCATTGGTCTTGGCTAGCTATTTGCACTTTCCACATATTCTTGCTAGCTACCATGTATCAAGTACATTTTTTAAAATAATTTTCTTAATTTTTCAGCTTTCTAACAATAGAATTGAATTATTACTTTAAAATAGTAAAGAACAGTAAAACCGTACCTTAAATAGCAATTTTCATTGAAATATTTGGAACCATTTTAAAGAAAATGACATTTAAATGCTACTGTAAATTCGAAATTTGAACCTTTTTTCACAGAAAACTATTGAGTTTTTGAAAAACTTCATATGACATAATTTCAAGCACTTCCAGTCACAAACGCAAAAGTATTTACAAATCACTGAAATGTGCATATTAAAGACATAAGAGATCTTTCAAAAAAATTACATTTGTGTAATTTTAAGGGGGAAAAAACAAAAAAAAACAAAAATATTACATCACATAAGAGTACGTCACATGAGATTAGCACTATCCTTTCGAAAAGTTTGAACACAAATTTGAAGTCGTTTTTGAGAAAATTATGTTTGGGCGTTTCTGAAATTGCAAAATTTTGAGCTAGTTTTGAAAGACGGTTAACTTTTTGAGAAGCTTTATATGACTATTTAAAGCACATGTACTTATAAATATAATAATGTGAACAAATTGCTGCTAATGTAAATATTAACAACTTGAGAGAAAAGTCAAAAGAAATTATATTCTTGTCATTTTTGAAAAAACAGAAGAATAGAGCAATATGGCGTTTATGTTACTTCATAGAGTGCACTTAGCACAATCTCTACCAAAAGTTTAAAGACAAAATTTGGAGCCATCTTCAAGAAAATATTTTAGTACTTTTCTGAAATTGCATGCAATACTGTGTGAAAAATACTAAAATTTCCAAAAAATTTACATAACCTTAATGAAAGAACAAATTATGGACAACAAATTTAATTTGAAGGAAAAATCTCTATCTTTAATTTTGTAATTGTAGGAAGACCCCCAAAAAAATTCAAAAATTTAGAAATTTTCGAAAACTCAGAGTTTACCATGAAAATTAGACCTATGCCTATTTGTATTTACTCTATTCTTACAAGAAAATTAAAGCAAAAATTTGGAGCAGTTTTTGAGAAAATTTTGAAAATGTCCCAAGGGCTTCATGTTAAGTACCCCCTAAAACGAATGAATGATTGTCAAAATCGCAGGGCTTCAACTTAGGTCTAATGGACAGGGGTTTCTTCAAGATTGTCAGAATCAGGGGAACCCAAAATGTGGATTTCTATTGAAATCTCGACATTGATTTTCTGCAACATTACATGACATTCTCAATAGTAAGTGTATTACTTTGTATAAACATGTATGTACAAGAAAGTAAAAAGATCTCCATTGAGAAAAATTCTTGATTATAATCTTATAGTCATAATCTGAAGTTTTTTAGAGCAAAGGATCTTGTTGTACATGGCGAAAGTAAAGAAATTTATTCTTGAAATTTAAATCCCGCCTTTTTTAAACCATTTTCAATCAGATGATTTTGTCAATATCAAGGCAAGCAGAGTCTTACCAGTAACTGCCTAATACGAGCTTACATTTTTTTTCAGTCATTGAAATGTTAGTTTTTAGTCTTTGAACCAGCTAATGTTCTAAAACCTTTTATCTTCACTGCTAAAAAAATATTTTGTAATAGAAACAGTCTTTGTTAATAAAAACTTTTTTCAGAGTAATTTTTATTCTCACAGTTGAAATGATGCATAAATCTAATAAACTGTATAAACCCTAAGCTTCTTTGAACATTATCAGATGTGCAATCTTTGATCTCCTGCAGAGACATGAACCAATGAATAATATCATTTCAATTATTTCCCTGAATTCAAAATAACCGACTATTATATCTTGTCATAAGAACATATGATCTTCTTTGAAAACTGCTAGCATGAGTACAATTTACCTAAACTGAAATATTTAATAATTATTGTTATGTTTATAGGAAAAAAAACAACTAAAAATGCAAACATCATAGTGGAATCACCAGGTATTAGATAGATCATGTAGATCTCTTATCTACATGGTGTATCAGATGAGAAAGAAGGGAAAAAACCCAAGATGTGGAGACAGGAATGAGATACTAGACAGTACCATAATAGATACGTACATTATATCGCAGCAGAATCTGTGCAGGTGTCTTGCCATACTTTTGAGCAATTTCTTTCAGCTTGGGATCATCCATGAGCTGAGGATCACCTGGTTTAGCCCAGGGGCGATCAGGTGATCCCAAAGGACTGTATGCAGTTATCACTATGTCTTTACTCTTACAATACTCAATCAGTTTCTTTTGATTTAAGTAAGGGTGGCATTCGACCTGAAAAAGTAGAAATGTATGACAACCAAGAAGTGTTGTATTGCATTGAAGTGTTTTAATGACAAATTGTATTTCCTGAAATCAAGCAAAATAATAACAATAACAATAATAGTAATAACAATAATAATAATAACAATAATAAATGTATGCTGATCCAATGCCCGAGATTGTTAAGACAGTAGTGCAGTTGTGATCTCGAACCAAAGGATCGCAGATCGCATGGTTGTGTTGTGTGTCTCTGCATGTTATGTGCATCTATTTCATCATTCATCATCATCATAATGTCATCCCATCCCCAACCTGGGGATATAAAAACGGAATTAGCATTAAAATGCTGATTCCCCTCTATTGAAAAAGTAATGTGCACCTACCACGATAATTGAATGAGTCTGGGTGGGATGCACATATCGCATGGCCCCATGATGATCCGCAAAATAAAACAAAACGGGAAAAGAGAGTAGAGAAAAGAGAGAAAGGGGGAGAGAGGAGAGATTTTTTGTAGCATTTCATAACTTGTTCCATGATATATATAGAGTAGTAGAGTTAAACCCATTTATAATAAGGCTAATAAAATAAAAATGAGGAGCCCCAAAAATGACACCATAGAACAATGCATTTGCAATGCAAGGCAACAACCCATTGTCAAACTGCGTCGAATTAAATAACATACCTAATAAATCCTCATTTTTTTGGCCTGAATGGGTTTGTGTGGTTCATAAAATATAGTAAGGAATTTGTGTTACGACTACAAATATTTGACTGTTTCATGTTTCAGTGCTGTAGAGCCATCGTTACTCATCAGTTCTAAATATAATCATAGGAATTTGGAGAAAAGAATATAGTAATGCATAATTTCCCTCTTCCTTGTTGCAAAACTCATGAATTCTTTTATTTTTGTTTGTGCTTCAAAATGTATTCTTTAGTGAGCCTAAGCATAATTTAAGCATTAGTGTTGTTTACAGATGAACTGACAGACTTTTTGAAACAAAACACTTTTTGGTGTAAGAGGCCCCATTGAAATCTCAAATCAATTTTATGCAACATTTTCTCAACTACATATATTATTCCATATGTAAACATATGTAAAAGAGAAAGTAAAAATAGGACCAAAGCATTATACATTTAATTTTTTATGATAAAAAGTTTTATATTTTACATAACATGATTTTTGCTATATACATATTTTTATCAAGTAACAAACCAATTTCTGAATTAAAAAATGAAAAAGAGACAAATACTTCTACATGAAAACTCTTGCAAAAGAGTAAAATAACAAGACTTGGATGCTTACTTATAAATAATGTGTAGATTAATTTAATCAAAAATTCAATTTAGTAAAATTGCATTCATGATTTTTAAAAGGAATAATGTTTCCTGGCATACCTGATTGGTCACAGGTTTGATTTCTGCAATGGCCAAAACACGATCTATCTGTTCATGGTTAAAGTTAGAAACACCAATTGATTTTGTCAGGCATTTCTTCACCAACTTTTCCATTCCTTTCCAAGTGTCAACATAGTCCACATCACTGTACACAGTCTTTCCATCTTTCTCAGGAATAAACCTATTTCCTACAAGTACAAGGGGGTTTAAATTCACTATACAATATCCATTTAACAATAAAGACCTCAAATGCTTTTACTATTTCCTCACTTTTCTTCCAATGCAATAAAATGGAAAATCCTTTAAAATCCTTTTTAAAAAAAAACTGCAAAAAACCATGTCCTAAATTTACCAACATGCAAATTTCATTTGTGATTGTAAAAGAAATTCAGTCCCACCTTGTATGCTTGAGGCCAATGAATCAAATACAAATCTAAATATTCCAGTCCTAAATTGCATAATGTAGTCTTAATAGCAGGTTCAATGAGATCAGGACGATGAAATGTATTCCACAACTAAAAAATAAACATTCATCAAAGGCAAAATAATTATAACCACATGTAACAAAATAAACAGGACTTTATATCAAAAACAACACAGAATATGACAAGCTAAAATAATCTAAATAAGAGGCATTTGTGTTGATGTCCTTCATAACCATGCAAATGGATATGTACCTTGCTAGTGATATACAAATCCTCACGTTTTACAACACCTTCTTGAATTTTCTCTTTAAGAGCGGCCCCGACCTCAGTTTCATTGCCATATACGTGTGCACAGTCGATATGTCTGTATCCGGCATCAATTGCATTCTTCACCGCTTGAGTCACTTCGCCGGGTGGAGACTTAGAAACAAGTGCAATATGTTACATTACATGATATTACAACATTTTAAATGGTAAATAGAAGACATAAAACGTTGATTGGAACATTTGTTACTATAAATCTGACTTAATTTCGAAATTGTCACAATGTCAATGTCAATGTCAATGTCAATGCCAAATATGCATATCATTACCTTCCACGTTCCAAGGCCAAAGATCGGAAATTTTAAATCATTGTTGAACTGCACGAATGGAACTTTTTGAGCCATGTTCGTGCACGAAGACGGTCTATATTTACTGCCGGCGAAACAGACTGCACTAGTGCTAAAATACTCTCGCCGAAAGGACCACTCTCCCACCCGCTTTGAGTTTTGTACTGCGGGGCGGCATAAGCCTCGCGTGATTGGACTACCCAATAATGTACGCATGATAGGCTACGCCAGAGAATATACGCGGAGAGATCTTTCCAGCGAATCTGCGCGTTTCAATTCTGATTGTGAGTAACAGCAGCAGCTGACTGCAAATCACGTTTGTGTTTACGTCACAGAATAGATGGCGAGCAACTTTTATTGGATATAAACAATTAGAGCATGTACTCTTAAACTTAAAAAAAGTAAAACTTGCCCTATTCGTTTTATTAATACCGGCCTCGAAAAAATTCAATTTAGAGCTAACCACATCTTGCTCGAGGTCTGTTGGATGTTCCGAGATGTTTCATGATAAAACTGACCTTAAAGCAAGGTCGCAGATTACTTCAGTTGTATCAACATTGAGATTAGCAAAGAAGGCCTAATAATTATTTCACATCTATCCGATTTACAGAAGGAAGATTCGTGTTTAGAGTTCGTATTGACAGGGGATTTCTAATCACGCCGTTTGGTTCGTAAAACACACGAAGTGCAAACTGAGTAGTAGTAAGGTGGTTTATAGGTACGTTTTAAGAATGGACGCAACTATAGCATCACTATGCGCACTCATTGTCGAGCTCCCCGTTTATTATTACTTTCCCGTATACGTATATACAGTCAAGGCATGTAGGCGCTAGTGTTGTTCACACACTATCGACGAACTAGTGACGATTGAACGTTTTGTCATAAACTAATTTTTCGGTATCGAGGACCCACAAATCATGGATTCTAACTACACAACGTGTTAGAGCAAATAATTACTACATATTGGAACAAGATTTATTCGCATTTTCTGTTCCAAGGCCTCCAATTAAGAGTTTTTCTCCTGAAAAATCACCGTTTGGCCGCAGCATTAAGTAGCTTTCTCTAAATTACTCCGTATATACTTGCGTATACGATGAAGTAAAAATTTGAAGCTATTTTTGAGAAAATTTGGAAGCTAAAGTACATCCCGAAATCAAAATATGCATCTAAAACTCAGAGAGACTGGTGTTCATTTAAATCGATCGGAAAATATCAATTTTGGAGAAACTCGGCTGACCAGTTTAGGCGCTAGCCTTTTCCTAAGGCAGACACGTTGTTAATCGATTTTTCAGTATCAAGCCTATATATAATAATATATATTTAAATATATGAATTATATATATAGTAATATATAATATATATATATTGTTCTTTGCAGGTCGAAAATCCCGTCCACCCCACCACCCCGCCCTCCCTTTGTCACTGCCAGGAAGCATCGCTGTCAGGCCAACAGGGCTAATCCCTGCTCCTCTCTTAAAAAATGAATGTAGTACCCTTTACCCATCGTCTGGTGGGAGCTCCCTCCACGCTAGGACACAATTGAATTTTGTGCGGAAACGTCGCTGACCGACACGTTTTTTCCGCGGTAGGGTGACCGCTGCGTGATTCCGTGAAAGGAAAACGCATAGGCGCGGGGGTTGTGTGTGATATACGGACTCTTTGTGTACAATGCAAGAGGGATTGCGGGGTTCATTAGCACCGGCAACACTTGTCAAAAACAGTTACGGCGTCCTACGACATCCTTTGACTTGTCACATCCCGCGCGAGCGCCTGCGACGTCAGACAGAACGTTTATTTCTTTATTTGTTGTAAGTGACTAGTCAAGACGACTACTAAGTATTGTCACGGACTGGAAAGGCACAGAAAATTTCCGGCTGCTCGAATACGGACGAAAAGGCACTTGATTTCTTGCTTCCGTCGTGGATGGATGTGCGATTTTCGAATCTCCACAAGGAGACTCCCGTAACTTCTCAAGATCGCGGGACTTGGTAAAATTTTACGGAAATGCAACCGTGTGCTATCTTAGCACGTAACTCTCCTTATGCATAAAGTAACGCTTACGGACAACATAATTTCGAATACAATGGTTGATTGCTAATACCTAAGTCAACGTGCCGTACATAAAACTGAATGTTATTTGTTCCCCGTGAATCAGTTACGGAAATTTCCTCCGCGCCATCAAAACGAGCGTTAAGCCCATAGAGGAGAGATACATAGAGAGAGTTGTATCTCTCCTCTATGGTTAAGCCTGACATTCCTTTAATCACGGAGTAAAATCCGAGTCCTGCCGTGCTGTGAACGCGTGTTCGAGATTGGACGGCTCCGCTGACGAGAGAGACCGGTAAAGGCCGCATTGACTCGAGGAGAACTACGCACCTGGGCGTGGAGGCAGATTTTCTTCCGCGAACGGAGAGCGCGTGCCACCCTGCTGCGTACCCGCCCACCTCTCTTGAGTCAGGCGCGTGCGACCTGCGTGTGAGTTTCTTCTTCAGGGCGATACCCCAACATCAGCTGAACAACAGCGGTAAATAGACAGCTATGATGACTGTGAGTCACTTTTAATGAAGATTTAAATTCTTAATTACAGCAAAGCTGCGCATGACTTTTGAAAGTATAAATAAATTTAATTTATCGCAAATTGCGATCAATAGCGCCAATAAAGCGTACTGTTATTTTTTTGTATTTAGTTATAAGTTTTAGTTCTTAATTAAACATTTCCATTTAAATCTATGGCGTACGTTCTTTCGAGATGCACTCGTTAGCCCGAATTGCTCCCTGCTCAAGTAGCTTCCTGTTGGCGCCCAATGATCACCCTTCAGAGCAACATTCAAAATTACACGAAAGCTATGAAGAGACAGGTAAGTTCCAGCGAGTGAGTCGTGGAGTCAAGTGATGCTGCAAACCCCAGTTAGAAGGAGCATCCCAGAGGGCTGCCCGTCACATCACTTAATATATAATGAAGCATAATTTGAAAAATGTAAACACAGTGACGGAGTTAAAAGAGAGGAGCGATCAACCCGAATCAAAGAACACATTCTCAGAGGCGAGATCAATTGAAAATGTTAATTTAAAATTATATGATTGCAATGTTTTGTTAAAAAATCGCGTGGGCGTCGTGTTCTGTGTATAACCGCAATAATAGTGTGATCGAGAAAATGAGAAATAAAAAAATGCCAAAGTTTTATTAAATAAACAAGATTTTATGTAAATGCAACGCAGAAAGTATTTGTAATAGATTTCTTCATAATAGAACTAGTAAATATGATCTGTAGGCGATGACAAAGCAGCAATGATTTTGAAATATTTTAGTAGTTAACATAAAAAATGTATACTTTAGAGAGAAGTGTAATCTTAGTTGAACCATGAGTGTTGTCGCAATAAACGAGATTTCATAAGAAATCTATAGAAATTCTACAAATAAGAGGTAGTGAAAGTTATCGGTACCACTAAGAAGTGACTAACCAATAACTTTAACAAATAACTCTAACAAACCAATAACTTACGGCAAAGAAAGACGAAACTGTAAAATGTGTGGCAAAGGTTATGGATCAGAACAGGATGCAGGAAGGAAATGTTGGGAGTTCTTGATATTTACTCTAGGAAATCATTTTATTACAGCATCTCTTAAAACTTTGCTTCGGAAATAATATTTTCGAAAAAATGTTCTGTCTGAATAAATAAGTAACGCAAATTTTAAGTATGAACCTCGTGTAATTTCTCCGAAAGTGAAGGGCAATATTTGAATTCCCGCACTTCTTGGCCTCCCAATGGCAGGTAATGGTTCCATTTGGGAGCGGATTTCGTTGCCGATCGCCACAGAGTAGTGGGGTTCTGCGTCTACAGAGCCACTGATCACACCGTGCCGAATTATTATGGATGAATACATAATAATATCTACTTTTTAGATGAATATGTTTATCTATGGTATTATACTCCGGCCAGGGTCTTTCAACCCCGTCGATATAAAGGACAAAAATCTAGGGTGCAAGTATAGGAGCGCTAGTGACTCCGGATACAAGTATAGGTGTCTCGCCAACTTTGCACGCTAAACATTTGGCGGGATATACAAAATACACTTGGATCAATTATTTATAATGCTAAAATTTGCTGCAAAATTCAGTAGACCCATGCAAAGCGAGCCTTTTTCAGCGGGCGGGCATAGGTGCGTCCCGTCAGTCCACACTTGGATACGGTCAAACCCTCATCTTGTAAAGTCGGCCGTGATCTGGGCCACGAATCAAATCAATAATGTTGGTAGCATGTTTGACTTTTAGTTGTGCAAGAAGGTGCAAAGGTGGAGCTCGCCACTTTTCACCACCACCATCAAGCATCAAGATAGTTGTATGGCCCTTGCTCCGGTGTGGGCGTGCTCAGTGGTGCTCAGGCGTGCTCCACTGTTACGCGCGGACATGCGCTTCATAAACTTATTGTTTTTAATGCTGGTGTGATGATCGTTGATCACTAACAATCTGTGGATGAAGTATTATTTAACTAGATGTATAACATCGAGTTGGAAAACGGACAACTCACTAAATGGGATACTGATTAAAATAAAACCTAATGGCCTGGTTTATGTTGTGGACTTCTGTGTATTTCTCTTGTTACTATGTTTACCCAATGAATTATATTGGAAATCTCATGAGTAGTTTCGATTGTTAGTGAAGGCAAAGTAATTCATGAGCTATACTTTGCTGATATCTGAACTTTTTGGTTTGAACACCATTGAAACTGCCACCATAAGTATTTCATGAACTTTAAAATTATCCTAAATGCATCATGCCTCCCAAAACTAGAAAGTCATTAAGTCCATGGTATAAATGTGATGTATGTCATTCCATCTTGACCCATAAAAATGTAGAAAAACATGCTGAAAACTCTTGCCCTCCGTCAGAAGATAATTGGACATATGGTTTTATTAGAGAAGGCACGTTGCACAGTATATTGGAGGAATGTCTTTCACTAGGTGATTACATTATTTTATTTATGTAACATAATTATTGCTTTTCAGTATGTGCATTTCATTCTTATTCATATTGTATGATATTCTTACATTAAATTGTTTTACAGATGTTCTAAAAAATCTTCCAAAATCTGTAAGTAAAGACCTAGTATTACTTTCACAATCAGCAATGCAGCTCTGTGAGTTGTGTATTGGTGATCCAGCTATGGTTGTTACTAGAGAAGGAATTCTGACTGTGAAAACTGTGTGGCCTATTCAAGAGGGAAATTTAACATCTGTATTTATGACTAGAGAAGGTAAGTTATTAACATATTTGGGGAAAGGAATTTTATTTTTTAATAGTGAAAATTAAGACCAAACATATCTTCATTGTTTTTTGGTACTGTTTAATTGTTGTGGTACTGTGTTGTGTTTGTTGAACTGTTATCAGAATCCATTTTCTAGTAAATGTAAAATTCATTGATTGTGGTTTTGGATGTGATTCAAATCACATCATATTTAGCTTGACTACTTGATAATTCTTTTCTATGTACCTTTCAAGGACTGGATATGTCATGCATTCCTCACTCCACACAAGTAATACTTAAAAAACTTGGATCTCTTCCAACACCAGCAAAAGAAATTGAGATCATCCCTTCAAATCAAAATCTTGATATTCCTGAATCTCTCATCCATCATCAGTTGTTGGGAAGTATTTTGAGTAAAGATTATAAGTTCAAAATTCCATACTACGGGAAAGTGCAGACATTTGAGGTGAAAAATGTAAAACCTATGAGTTCATATGAAATGAAACCAGTCGCTGAGCAGGCTTTGGAAAAGAAAATGAATGACTTGAACATTTTTGAAAGTAGCGGTGATAATGAGCCCATTTTAGAGAAGTTTTTCAAGGTGGTTCAAGGAACTCGATGGATTAACTCTCTCAAGTCTAGAAATAGATCATCTGAAGATAAGTCATATCGCAAAATGAATCGATTATCACAAATTGGTGGTTTGGAGGAAGTTATTGAGGACTTGCAGCAACTTTTGCTCCTAGTTTTTCAGAAAGGAACTCAAGTACACGGAATCAAAAATACTCATGGGATATTATTATATGGACCTCCAGGAGTAGGCAAGACAATGCTTGCGGAAGCTATTGCTGCTGAAAGTAAATGTTGTATATTTCATGTTCATGGAGCTGAACTGTTCAGTAGATTTGTTGGTGAAGCTGAAGAAAAATTGAGGAAAATATTTGAAGATGCTGTTCTAAGTGCTCCAAGTTTAATTCTTTTGGATGAAATTGATGCATTGTGTCCACGACGTAATAGTAGTAGCTTGGAACAAGAGCGTCGTATTGTTGCAACTTTGGCTACTCAATTGGATGGACTTGGTGATACTGCTGTTGTAATAATAGCCACTACTTGTCGACCAGATAGTATTGACTCTGCTCTTCGTCGTCCTGGCAGGTAATTTTCTTCAAATGAAGTTGAATTTATAATTAAAGAGAAACTTACAATTGTCTTCGGATGTTTCTAATAATTGTCTAAGAATTTTGGAAATGATTCATTCAATTATTATGCTCAGCACATGTCAGTTAACTAGAGAATATAGTTTAAAGTCCTAAAAATAGTCAATGCAATGTAATGCAA